>JWIU01000090.1:109231-372275 GCA_000966885.1 Xylaria sp. JS573 | reverse complement strand
TTATTATTTTATTAAATTTAAATATATATAAAAATATTATAATAGCAATAATTATAATAAATAATATATAATAATTATAAATAATAAACAAATAATTTAAATACATAAATAACAACAAACAAAAAACCTAAATAAACAACTGGGATAACAACAGGGGTTATAACAGGGGTAATGGTGCCAGGGCTAATAGCAGGTGACTGCAGTTGACAAAAACCAATCTGTAAGTGACTATATAAAAAACCAATCTCCAAATAGCAAAGCTCTTCGTATTTGGGCCGGTGTCCTTCGGTACATTACACAGCTTCATAGGGGAGCATGGAAATGTCAGCTCAGCTCCTACCAGCCCTACTTAGGTACCCCCCCAGACACTGCCAGAAACGCTTGATTACTTGCATGTTAGAGAGGTTACACGCTAAGGGCGACCAATATTGTAGTCCGTATTTTAAAGAGCATGATCACTTCTTCTTGGCATTTATTTGTAAACAGAAGCATCTATCATCGAAGTTACATACATGTAGATAGCGACATGTAAATATTTTTTCATATGGCAAGACATCACCACCTCCGGGGACCACCTCATACCAGCGACTACAGCAGCGCTCCTACCCTTCTAGCGCTAATCCTATTTAAGGTTACCTCCATGCTTAAAAGTCTCCGCTGGAAAAGTCAGCCAATGAAACCGCCTCATTTATGCCGTAGTCCCACTGTTTCTACGTATTATGCTACGGCTGCTGACTAACGCCACGCGGTTCCTCGCTCCATGGCAACCTACCTCCCAATTCGCCTCTTCCTCCAGCCTCCGCCTTTGTTCTCTGCTGCTAGTCAAAAGCTGGCCTTGCGGCTTGACCATCATCAGCATATAGATAATCCAACTTGGGACATCGCGCCCTTCAGGACGAATTCTGCTGTCATCACGCTTATACACAGTTCGTCTATCCTTTTCTGACCACTATCTTCTCCTCAATGGCCTCTACGGCACCCCTTGTCCCTCTCCCCTTTGCTCTCTCCCGCGTCTGACTGGTCCTCCTCCCAACCCCCCGATCCAGCACCGATCTAGCACTCTTCGCTTTCACAAACGCAAACTTTTATATCTTTTCTTGTTACCGCTTTTAGTTTGCTTGCTTGTTGCAGAGCTTCTGCTCTTGCCCACGCTCAGCTTCTCAATTCGGCTTGCCAATCCCTCCATTTGACCCTGTTCATCTCGCTCTGCCGCACCTTCTGCTCTCATTGCTCTCCCCCCAAAACAAACATTGTCAGAATGGTTTCTCTAACAGCAATCATGTCGCCAAACAGTAGGCATCAGATCTTATATTCGCAAGCACTTGGGACTACTTGATCGACCAGCAAACAACGGACCGCGACCGAAATTCCTACATATACACCGCCACACAACCGCATGAGCTGAGGCCTACGTATCCTGTTTGACCCAACGTCAGATCATCGTTTTGATCGGGAAAGATGGACTCCTACTCGTATCGTGATGCTACCGGCCGCTCGCCGCCTGATCGTAGCTGGAGCAGCCGCGATGATCGAGCGAAGGAAGAGCCACGCGACAGCTTTTACCGCGGACGGTCTCCTGGTGCGTTGTCAATCATTTATTCCGACTCTGCTTACTTTACGTGCCGGTTGCTCTTTGCGGGATGTGCTCTGGTTCTTTTCACGTTAGCTGGCGTGGATATCTTTTTTCTTTCTCATTTTATTCCTTTTCTCTTGATTGGGTTAAACTGATCAAGGGTATGAGCTGACTATTGTAGGTCACGATCGTGCCCGGCGCAATCGATCGCGTTCACCTTTACCCGTCGACCGCTATGAACCTCGAGGTCGGGGCAGAGATGAATATGGAGGGGCTCGTGATCGAGACGACCGACGCCGCATCAATTCGCCCCCGGCAAATATCGATCGTTACGTCCCGGGCCAAAGTAACAACCAGCCTCCTCAACCGACCGTCAATCCTCTGACGGATCCGGTGAAACTACCATTTCAGGTCGGGTTCTCCTATTTTGGCGAGTGGTGGCGCGCCAACGAGAAAATCAAAGAAGAAAAGGAACGTGCGCGCACTGGCCGGCGACGCGAGCCTGAGCGTCCGCGTGGCCGCGAGACTCAGGAGGATCGGGAGAAGGAGAAATCCAAGATCCAGGCCGCCTACGATGCCTACAGGGAGGAGCTACAGGCCAAGATGGCCAGAAGCTTTGTCGCCGAGCACAAGAAGGAGCAGTGGTTTCGAGAACGCTATGTCCCCGAAGTCCGGGATTCTTTGCGTGCACAGATCAACGAGTTCAGACGCGGTGCATACAGCCAATGGGAGCAGGATTTAGAGACTGGTACATTCGATGAGTTCTCCCTAGAAGGATTACCAAAAAGCGAGAGCAATGGAGCAGGAGGTATTGTTGAGAAAGAAGAAGGGGAGGCTACGGCGGCAAATGAAGTGCTCGGTGTGGGCGATTTAGTCCCGTCGGCCGGCAGTGATCTCAAAGATGAGAACTTGTACCAACCTACTCTTCTGATCAAGACTATCGCGCCACATGTTAGCCGCCAAAACCTGGAATCTTTCTGCAAGGAACATCTTGGAGAAGAGGAAGGTGGCTTCAAATGGCTGTCATTGAGCGATCCTAATCCCTCTAAACGATACCATCGTATTGGCTGGGTCATGCTGCATCCCTCGTCCGACACAGTTGCACCTGTTGAGCGTGCTGATCCGAAGGACGAAGATGGAGACGTCGAAGCCAAATCGCCCGTACCTGCCTCCACAGCCGAAAAGGCTCTAGAGGCCGTAAATGGAAAGACAGTGAAGGATGAAGTTCGTGGCGATTTTGTGTGCCATGTTGGTGTACACAATCCCCCTAGCAATCCTCGCAAGAAGGCGTTGTGGGATCTCTTTTCTTCGCCTGAGAGAATCGAGAAAGACCTAGGCCTAGTCCAGCGACTAGTCAACAAGTTCGAAGAGGATTTCGGCTCAGACTTCAACGCCACCCTGAGAATCGGGGAGAGGGTAGAGGCACTGCGCAGCGCTGGGCGTCTCCAGCCGAGCAACCCCGCACCGACCACAAAGAAAGCCAAGAAGGAGCGCAACCTTGATTTCGACGAGGTAATGGACGAGGGGGAAGAAGGCGAGATGGGCGAATCGGACGAGGAGGGCGCGGTTGATGACGAGGTCGATGATGAAGAGCTGCTGGCAAGGAAGAAACAGCTCGACCTTCTGATCGAGTACCTCCGCCGGGTGTTCAACTTCTGTTTCTTTTGCGTTTTCGAGAGCGACTCGATTCACGAGTTGACTCGGAAGTGCCCCGGCGGCCATCTCCGTCGACCCAGGAGTACCTTGTCGTCTGCTGCAAAGAACGTCGCGCGTGCTAGTGCAAACGGAGACCCCTTCCCCTCCAAGAAACGGAGCGACGTGAAGGAGGAGGAAGAAGGCGAGGCGCCTGACCCTGATCGCAAATTCCGTAATACGTCTTCCAAGAGTGAGCAGCAACTAGAGCGGGCTTACAAGTGGGTCAAAACGTTTGAAGACAAGATCATGCAGATCCTCGAGCCGGAGTTGGTGGACATCCGGAAGCTGGGCGGTAAACCCGCCGACGATGCCCTGAACGACGAATTGTCCAAGTTCGTCAAGCAGGAAGATGAGCATAAGTGGAGATGTAAGGTGCCGGAGTGCACAAAATTGTTCAAGGAAGACCATTTCTGGAAGAAGCACGTTGAAAAGCGTCACGCAGACTGGTTGGAGACAATAAAGCAAGAAGTTCGTATCGCGGGTCCTATACTATTCATTTGGCTAACGGTAATCCTAGTTCTACCTTATCAACGCATATATTCTTGACCCTGCACACATTGCCCCATCCAGGACAGATGCCAATAGCAACGGCCACTTTCCACCGGCCAATGGGCAAACCCAGCAGGGCACGCCACGTGGGTTTAATTTGCAGAATTTCGCCATGAACAATATGGTGCCGCCATTCCCTGGTTTCCCCGGGCTTCCTGGCATGCCGCCGCTCTTCGCGGGGGGCCACGGTATGCCAGCTGCAGGATGGAATGCCGGAGGCGACGAGCGAGGTGGCGGGCCTATCCGACGCGGTGGCGGTAATGCCGGGAGGTTCCAAAACCGTGCCGGGCCTTATGATAGGCGCCAGCCGCCGGGACGTTGGGGTCCAGATGGCCAGGGCGCTGGCCGGGGAAGAGGCGGCGCTGGCCGCTGGGGCGATGGCGCCGCTGGCGGGGCAGCAGTTGGTCCTCGTGAGGCGGTCCAGGGGCGCAGTCTCAAGAGCTACGAAGATTTGGATCACGTTGCCGGTGGCGGCGGCGGCGAGCTAAATTACTAGGAGCTAAACTATTCGGATCGGCGTGGCCTTTCCATTCGCCTCTGCGCGACCACGTCGACGACAAGGCCCGCTGGGATGGCATCCTTCACATTCAGTTTAGTCTTCACCTAATAATCCTCACTGAACTCGGGGCTGTGAAACTCGACAGGATGGAAACCAGCCGTCAACCGCAAAATAGGCGTTCATTGGGATTGGGAATTCGGCCGGTGCCTTTTGCGTTTCCTTTCCTTTCCTTTCCCCCCCTTTTCTCAACTGGGATAGGGCTACCCACCTACTCCTAAACTCTTACAAACGAGACAGAGGGTGAGAGATTAGATCGCTCGCTTAATGGGACTTGCTGTAATGTACATTATACACGAACACTTCATGGTTTAAGCTAGTTAAATACAGACTCGTGCGGTCCTGCGGACTACTTCAAATACATAGTAATACAGTGCAGTGCGCAAGCAAGTGATCCCTCTAAAATTGCATTGGGGCGTTCTCGTATTTATTATGATTTATTGGCTCAGATGATATGTCAGCTTGGCTGGGTAGTTGTTCCAATGAGGCATGCTGCCAACCGGGCCAAGGGCTGGTAACTCGGGCCGATGAATCCCACCCGCTGCTCTTATAAGGTCTCAACTGCGAACGCCAGGCTATGTCATCGAGATATAGATGTACGTAGTCGTACAATGCGTCATGGTTTGTTCTTTTGTTTCAGCACTTTGTGTCTCTCTACTAGAGCCCTTTGTCCAGGTCAAGCATCGCGGCCACTCAAATGTAGGTAACACTCAGGTACTACCACGACGAAGACGTTGTCACCTTCCTATTGTCAACGAGCTGAGGACCTCCCTGTACTCGGAATTATTCCAACCGGGTCCAAGTCGGGAGCTCGGGCTATCTACACCCTGGTCATTCCCCTAGCCTTGCCTAGCATACACTAGGTATTATGTATGTTTCACACACCGCGATGGCGTCAAGTGACCGGCGGCGCGAACCAGAGCCTCGGGTCGTTGGTTGCTGTCTATTAGACGGTAGCAAGCCAATAGCTCGATGATAGAGCCATCGTGCCGGCGAAAATGGGATCTGTCTGACGTCTCGTCATCATACCGGGGATACCCATAGGTATTGCCTTGCAAACCTCCTAACCCAGATACATATGTGTTTGCGCCGGTGAATGCAATAGGTTAGTTAGTTAGGTTAAATCAGTCTAGCCAATATGATGATGGCATCGACGGCAGTTTTCCTTCGAGAAGAAACAAACAATAAAGAATACCGGCACAACACCTTCTACACCGCTAGATGATGATGCCCAGATATTTACCTGTGCGGTGGTATGTCGTGAGCAAAGGAAATCCTTCTTGAGGGTCGCCGAAGCGAAGGGGGTCCCGGCCTGGTAGGTGAGCGCAGGCGAGATCCCCGAGACCCAGCTACCCAATGATCGCCGTCCGCTTACACGCTAGCCTCTATCCAATCCGGGTACATGTGAGCCTCGGCCACGACCGAGCGTCGAACCCGACGAGGGAAATTCCCCGGCATCCGGGGAAAAAGAGAGAGAACGCCACAACGTTTCACCACAACGTTCTCGAAAACCCCTAACCTACTGTAGGCAAGGGAAGGGGTGGGGTGGTAATAATCCTCATGTGGTTACATGGGTAATCTTAGGTTAGGAGGTTGTCGAAGAACAGACGGGTGGCTCGCATATGTATGTAGGTAGGATGTATGTAGATGGTAGGTAGTAGAACTTGAGACCTCGTAGAACTTATATGGAATACTCAGGTAAGATGAACATCTCACGCGCGCACGCGCATGCGCACGGCGCAGCAAATCCGCTTTGCCCTGCCCTTCCCTGCCCTCCCGCCCGGCACAGCGTCGCATTGGCGCAGCGCGACGGACGGTTATAACACGCACCTGTTAATGGTCCATCATCCATCCACCATCCACCATCCATCCATCATCGCGTTGCCTCCGTGCGGTTGCACCTACCCTAGGGAAAGGGGTAGGGAGAAAGACGCAAGTAATCATGGCTGCTGCTGCTGCTACTGATGCTGCTGCCGCCTCCGCCATTTTTGGCTGCTGCTGCTACTACATGTTACTACGTCGCCGACCGTTGGGATCCGGGCTCGGATGTGGAGCCGAGCGATCATCTGTCAGAGGCGCATTTCCCAGATGGCATGTGTCCTGTCCCGTCCTGTCCTGTCCTGTCCATGCTAGGCAGTCTACCTATGTAGTAGTCTTGCGTTGCGGGGCTTCCATTCCCTTTTCCATTCTCAGTGCTAGGTACGTTAATATATGGAGCAGGCAGCGGAGCAGAGGAGGCGAAGGAGGGAGTTCCTCTTTGTACAACTATTTATCTGACTCGAGGCTAGGTGAACATCGGTGGACACTAGTCATTGGTAGTCGGCGACTCTAAAGGTCCATCCTTCCACGATGGCCGAGTTATAATAATTTCTCCCTCGCGGAGCCTCGAACACTTTTGGTTCGAGGAACTTCAAAAACTCCTGCCTGGCTATTTTACCGGCTCTGCGTCTACGCTTCTTCTACCTTACCGTCTCGTACGCATCGACGACCGACGTTCCGCAGGACCATGCTCAGGCCTTTCGTCCCCGGCGTCGCCTTCGGCGCCGCCCTCACCGCGGCCGGTATCCACCACCCGGCCGTCATCATCGCGCAAATGAAATTGCAGAACTGGCACATGCTAGCCACGTTCCTGACCGCCTCCGGCACCAGCACGTAAGCCGCCTCTCACTCTCTCATCTCCCCCCACCCCCCCCTTTTTCTCTCTCCAGCGATTAATCCGGGACGTACCTACCTACAGACTCCTCGTCACCGTGCTCCGACGACTGGGCTACCTCAACCTGAAGCCGCGGGACTACTCCTCGCTGGACCTCTTCGCCCCGCTCGACGGCAACGTCGTGGGCGGCTGCCTCATCGGCGCCGGGATGACGCTGTCGGGCGCCTGCCCGGGCATCGTATTCGCCCAGGTCGGCGGGGGCGTCCGCTCGAGCCCCTACGCGCTGGCCGGCACGGTGCTGGGCGGCATCGTCTGGACGGGGCTCCTGCGGCCGGCCCTGCGGCGCCGCAGGTCGAGGCATGGCGGCGGGAAGGAGGCGGGCGGCGCGGACCGCCAAGCCCTGACGGTCGACGAGCAGCTGGGACTGAGCCCGGTGGGCGCGCTCGCCGCCGTCGAGGCCGCCTTCGCGGCCGCCGTCGCCGCCATCGTCCTCCTGGCCGCCCCCGCGTCCGCCGGCCTGGTCAGCCCCGTGGGCGGCGGCCTGCTGATCGCCGGCGCGCAGCTGGTCTCCATCGCGACGCGCGGGAGCCTCCTCGGCACCTCGTCCTCGTTCGAGGAGGTCGGCGAGTACTTCTGGTGGGCGGTAGGACGAGCAGGTGGAAACGGAAGCGGAGGCGGAGAAGGAGGGGCCGGGGCCACGGCCACAACAAGACCGAAGTCTTACAGCGCCATCACGCTCACGACGGGCATGGTGGCGGGGGCGTTGGCCGTCTCCCTGGCGTCGTCGCCAGCCCCTGTCGGCGCGGTACCGGAAGCGGCGGAGATCGGCATCGCGAGGGCGGTCTCCGGCGGGGTGCTGCTCGCGGTGGGCTCCCGGGTGGCGGGCGGGTGCACGTCGGGCCACGGCATCTCGGGGATATCGCTGCTCTCGGTCTCGAGCTTCGTCACCGTGGCGGCCATGTTCGCCGGCGGCATGGGCGTGGCGGCGGTCATATGATATGATATGATATGACATGATCACTCATAACCCCGCGCGCATGGGAAGACTGCGGTTTAGTTTGCGGGAATCATGCATGTACATATATATACGTGGCGCCAGGGGAGGCCACGCGCTCGACTGCTGTGTTAAATATATCGATAGAATACCACCTACAGCCAGATTATCGCGTCCAGCATGGAAAGGCAACTGCGGTCACCGATGTGGCGCTGATATTCGTCTTCGTCTGCGCCACAATTTGTTAGTACCAGAGCCGAAAGAAGACTCCCCCCTCCCCCTTTGCGTCAGGCGTACCGGGATCTGGGCAGCCACCACATGCAAGCCACCTTACCTTTTGACGGGTCGAGTGTATGGGGGGATGCAACATGCAACTGTCACTGAAATCGCCATGAGTAGGGCTGGGCGGTGTTTCAGAGTTCAATGGTACGGCAGGGGTAAGCGGCCGAGTGAAAATGCCACCTGAACGCGAAAGGATGAGGCGAGACGTGGCTCGGGGAACACAATACCGGGGAGGTCAGGTCCGGGGTCGGCGAGCATAGGTGAGTCTTACATCGCTGCCGTGCAACGACGGATTTGACGTGGTCAGCAGCCAGCAACTAACCTAGCAGATAATAGCCCTCGTAGAAACGTTCGGCGAACGAGAACGGCCATGTCTCAGCGATATGAGCATGTGTGATCACCCAGGTTGGTGGCATATAGGATGGTGGCCTGTCATGTTTGATTTAAGGGGCAAGATGTTATGTACGGTAAGGTAAGCTCGACATCTGACTAAGTCGGTGCCCAACTGATCCGCAAACACTTCCACGCACGTCAAAATCATGCGGACCTACGGAACGGCAGGAGGATCAAATTATCAGGTGTAATGAGGATTGAGGTCCTCATGACTGGGATTTGAAAGGGACACTGCTTCCACTCGGCGAGCTCGTTGGCCACGAGGCCGTTTTCCCCGAGCAGGTGATATCGGATAAAATCAGACCCGCCACACTTTTCTCGATAAATCAATTGTCTGCGCTTCATCATGAAATTTGTGGGGAGTAAAGGAATTATATATTCAAGGAAGGTGGCGTTCAAGATGTATGTGCGTCTGGTGGCGGGAAGAGCGGTGTCGCATGTCCACCCCAAGGACAGAGGCTTGAGCAGGCCCACACACCATATCACTAATACTTCATTGCTCAACGCAGGATATCGTATGGTATACATACAATATGGTCGCATTGTTGGATTTAATCCTGATACTAGACTGGGTTAGAAGACATGGATGAAGAAAGATTCTCGGCGTAAAGTACTGCATCGTCTCTCTCTGTCTATCTACCTTCCACCACAAGAGTCAATATCGGCACAATTACTACCGAAGCTGAACGAAACTATAAATATACACCACTAGAGATATCGGGCTATTAATTTAGTAGTTGTCCCCCTATTCCTGGCCTTCCCCATGGGGCTCTTCCCTTTCGTCCGATCCACCCGCCGGCTTCTCGCAGTATACTCTCGAGACCGCATGCCACAACACAAGTGTTTGTATGATGAATACAAATTTGTTACAGGTTTATGTTATGAACCCTGATTACTTTGTCCTCCGCTTAAAAATATCAATATAATATTGTCTATTATGCGGCCCCTATTCGTGTATTGTGAAAGCCACTGCAGGTGGTATTAGTGGCTGGTTGGTATTCCGCCTTACAGAGCCACTTCCGTAAATTTTACATGTACGTACTGAGAGCTATTGTGTATGTTAGGGGTCAATGGTTCATCTATGAATATAGTAAACAACGTCCTTGGTACTAACGAGCACTCAGTAACTTCAAGCTAAGATATGAGACAGTTAAGCTTCGGGAAGTACCGGCGCCAATAAATACATAAGCTGGCATTGAATAGGATAGTGTGAAACTCTACAGGAACTATGGTCTTGGCTTCTGCGGTATCGGATAGCAAAAGAGGTCGATTGCAGTGAGACAAGACTCGAAAGGGCCTTTGTAAGAGCTTCAACATCTTTCCCAACCTAGAAGGAATTGTGATTGTCTACTTGTATGCCTAGCTCTATCGAAGAATTACCTTCACAGATAAGTTAACTGAAGCTAAAGGATACAACACTTTATTTTCTAAAACCACGGTATACAAGGAATGGTCGCACTCCTATTACATGCGTATATGTACAGTATGTATCGTTCAGCCTTAGTAGACATACAAGTAGGTACAGACAACTATTACTGGCAATGTAAGGGTTATTGAATGAGGCTTATTACAACGTTTAATCCGGACTCAATCAATGAGTTCTTTCATTAGTATTACTGACCCTATACCAGGTTCACATATTTGATATGTATTGCCTTTCTTCTCATGAGCGGGCGTCGTCCTTTGTATATCCGAACCGAGGCTAGGTACGTGGTGGGGGCACTTTTCCCCTGGAGCTTAGCAATTCCCCCCACGAATGCGGGGGACGGCAGGTGCCCACAGGGAGGTACAATGACGATGTATCGACTTGATGCAGTTTAGGGCCCATCGGCTGACATATCCATATCCGAATACTTGCTGATATCCAAGCATTCATTTCACCTTCTTTTATATATTATATAATGAGGTTGACCTCACATGAACTACCACCTATTTTCCTGTAAATGATAATCATACCAGTCCCTGCCTGACGTACCTCCTTACTTTCAGCCCCCATCCAAGATGCCTCGCGCTCTGACGATCAAGAAAATCGAGGGCAAGCCCGGCCAGGTCTACTACCCGTACGTTTGCCTACCGCATACCTACCTACCTGCCCCTTTAACCACACCCGCCCGACTAACGACACGCAACCCAGCCTCCAGCTCAATGAAGTACCACAGCCGACGCCGGGCCCGCGCGAGGTGCTGGTGAAGCTGCACGCGGCGGCGCTGAACCACCGCGACCTGTTCATCCGGCAGCACCTGTACCCGGGCCTGTCGTTCGCGCACCCGCTGCTGGCCGACGGCGCCGGCACCGTCGTGGGCGCCGGCGACGCCTGCTCGGCGCGGGCCTGCGGCCTGGTCGGCCGCCGCGTCGTCCTGACCCCTTGCCGCGGCTGGGCCGACAGCCCCGACGGCCCCGAGGACCCGCGCCGCTTCAGCGTCATCGGCGCCGCCGCGCTGTACCCCGAGGGCACGGCGCAGGAGTACGGTACGTGGCGTGCTGCAGATAGATAGCTGATTTGATCTGATTTGATTTGATTTCTTTCTTGCGATTTCGAAATATGCCTCTCTCTCTCTCTCTCCTTGATAGTACCTATACACGAAAGCGAAGGATTGCTATACTGATCCCCTCGCGCAGTCTGCGTGCACGAAGACGAGGTCGAGCCGGCCCCCGAGCACCTGACGGCGGCCGAGGCGGCGGCGCTGCCGCTGGTAGGGCTGACGGCGTGGCGGGCGCTGGTGAGCAAGAGCGGCAACGCCGCCGCGGGGCGCAACGTCCTCGTGACGGGGATCGGCGGCGGCGTCGCGCTCGCCGCGCTGCAGTTCGCCGCCGCGCTCGGGTGCAACGTGTACGTGACGTCGGGCGACCCGGGCAAGCTCGCGCGCGCGCGCGGCGAGGGCGACGACGGCTCGGAGCTCGGCGCCGCCGCCGGCGGCGCCGACTACCGGGAAAGGGACTGGGACAGGACGATCGCGGCGCAGCTGCCGGCCGCGCGCCCCTACCTCGACGCCGTGATCGACGGGGCCGGCGGCGACGTGGTGGCGCGCGCGGCGCGCCTGCTGCGGCCGGGCGGCGTCATCGTCTCGTACGGCATGACGCTGGGCCCGCGCATGGACTGGACCATGCAGGCGGTGATGCGCAACGTCGAGCTGCGCGGCACCACCATGGGCTCGCGCGCCGAGTTCCGCGCCATGGTCGCCTTCGTGCGCGAGCGGCGCATCCGCCCCGTCGTCAGCCGCGTCGCGAGGGGGGGCCTCGGCGACCTCGCCGCCATCGACGGCCTGTTCGAGGATATGAGGGCTGGCAGGCAGTTCGGGAAGCTCGTCATCGAGATCTCGCCCGAGGGCGAGGCCGAGAGCGAGGCCAAATTATAGAATTGGTTAGATGCAGAGAGAGGGAGAAAGAAGAGCATACGGATTGTTCAATTCGCTCTGATTTGGAATGCCGACGGGCTCCGAAGACCGGAACTGTATGTATGTCGGAGTGTGTGTCGGAGTGGTGCAAGATAATAGTACATTGACATGACATTCTGGCCTAAGACTATCCCCGGATGCCACGGCAGACCATCTGTAACCATGCTGCAAGCAAAGCAGCTCCAATCTGTAGTCTCGACAAAGCACGAGCATGCATTTTCTCTCCCCTGACACCCCTCCTGCTCCCTTGGCTGACCTCCCTAGCATCTAGGCTCCATTGCCACCAAATACGACCTGATGAATGATCCTCTCTCGCCAAACGCCGGCCTCCTTTCCTACCATTAATGATTGATGAAACCAAGCCATGCCAGTGCGTCAGGATATTGGACGGGCGCAGTGTTCCGTCACTCGTCGTCTGCTTGGTTACCCGCCTGTCCACTTCCAGTCCTCAGGTTCGGGGAAATGCTAATGGCAATCTTTTTGGTTCCACCTCCAGCATCTCGGGCACTGGAGGTTGACTTCCTTTTGCGCAGAATGCCTGATGTGGTCGAGCTACTCGAGCCCGCTGAGCTGCTGTTTCGACGCTTGTGCTGAACCATTTTGCTGAGGTCGTCCTCCTCGTCCTCCTCGCGCCGTCGTTTCTCAGACAGGCGCTCTGGTGGGGGTCCGGCGCTCACTGGACTTCCGCCCGACTTTTTCGGTTCATCCTCCGGCTTATCCTCGTCAGCAGAGAGCGCCCCGGCCTCTACGTTCTCGTCCGCCTCCTCATCCGAGGCATAGTCCACCAATGGTTTCGCGTTGGGCGGTTCCACGTTTGCGGATGCCACCCGATTGCCCGGCTTCGTCTGGAAGTCCTCTTCATCGTCGGAAGTGTTCCAGTATTCATCCTCAGCTTGGTCCATGGCAAGGTGCTCCATCAGGGCCCCAGTCCTTGGGTTGATAGTTCGTCTTCTTGGCTCATCGTCTACATCCATGGAATAGTCCATCTTGGCAGTAAACCCACCGGTCTGGTCGTACCTAATGATCAACGTCCGGAAGAGGTCCAGGTAAGTCAATGTGCGCAGCTTTTCTCGGTAGTTCTCCACCACGTGCTTGATTAGTTCCTTAATGTTTTCCCTTTTGATGAACTCAAAAAACTCCAGGCATGCAGAGCTAAGCAGGTTGTCTCTGGGCATAGTCTCGATTAAAACATCAATAATCGGTCCCAGAACCTTCTTCTCTGACACATGTCTAATGTAAAATTCGTCTTGGAGGCCAGTCAGCTGGCGGAGAAATCGGATCGCAACTAGAGGGAGGTTAGCGTTGGCGGCGGCTCCGGACTGCAGGCAGACTTACCAAGCTTCAGGAACTTCTCCCGGCAACTTAGTAGCTGACCGATGCGCAAGATGATGTCATTGTTAAGGACAAAGAACTTGCTACGGTGCTGGTGTTGCCGAATGAAGAAGCAAAGGATCTCAATGAGGTATGTGAACATAGACGCCTGCTGGACCGAAAATTCCATGTCCGTCCGATCTTTGAGGTCGATCAGAGGCTGAAACAGTTTGGTGGCGGAGCTTTCGTAGAACCCATTGAGGAAATTGTCCTGCTGGGGATCCGCACTCGGTGGTATCCTTGACGCCACCCTGGCCGCATACTCCCCGTTGGCTTTGGCGAATGCCTCTGCCTGCGGTGGCGGGCCTTGATCCAGGAGAATTTTCAAGGCATCAGATATCTGCGATTTGACACCCAAGTCAACCTCGACCAAAAGCAGGTCGATGAGCGAATCCGTCAAAGGCGGCTGCTTCTCGTGAAGCTGTCGATATATCATTGATCGTATCATCTGCGGGTCGTGGTCAATCATAGAGACCAGGATATCAGTTGCACCAACCCGCACAGCTACGTCGCTGTGCCGTAACCCGAAGTTGATGACAAAAAGCAGGCCATGAGCGAGGAAGTTGTTGTATAGGGTCTGTCGGGCGGGTGGTTGGAGATTCTTAGCAATTCCGCAGCATTGTTGTATAAATAGCACTGCCTCCTTCTTGCACTTCGGCTCCACTTGGGACGATTTGAAGATATTGAACAGCTCGGCCAAGAAATTCACATTCGACTGTAGATGCTGTACGATGTCGACCTGGTTAAAAAAGATGAGGGAATTTAGCACGGAGAAGGTGTTATCATCCAGTATACGCGCAAGGACAACGTCCTTCAGATACTGTAGCCGATAGGTCTGGTGAATCTTCTTGAGTATCAGCGGATCTTCGATACGGACCACTTCCTTATACCGGCCTGCGTCTTCTAGCCACTGACGGTGGTTGGCCTTGTGACTTGGGAAGTCCGGGTCGTATTCTAAAGCCCCAACAACGCCTATCACGCATTCGTCCGATACAGCATGCTCTATAATGCTAGTGTCGTTGAGAAGAATGATGATCTTCATGATATTGCAGAGACGATGTAGGTCGTTAAGGCTTTCGAGATCCTCGGCCTCGGAGACAAGAGGTATTAGTTTGCGAATGTAATCTTCGGTAAGCACATATTTGGTGAGGGACTCCCGGCCATTCGTAGTCGTACTCATAGCGCGGATCTGCGACTCGATCTCGGCGAGGTTCCCCATCGAAGCTTGCGGAAGAGAAATAGGATTTGGCATGTCCATGGGAAGGTCATCCGAAAGGCTGTCGTCTATTAGGCGTCGTGTTAGCGCGCGACTGATTAGCGAGGAAAGCCAGCACGTATTACCTTGCATAGCAGCCTGGTACTGCTGTTGCACGCCATTGATAAACTTCCTGTCTCAAGCTTAGCTCGATGATTTCTTGAAGCTTCCCGCGAACGATGCGCGAGGGGCCGTGTTACCATATCATAGCACAGCCCTCGGCTTCTTGGAAGCTGAGGGCCATGTCCACGCCATTGCTTGGCTCTGTCCAGACGATCAGGGTTTCTGGAACACGATGGTTAACATTAGCGGCCCCCATATTATGAGCGCGAAGTAGAAGAAAAACATACCCTGCTGTTTATGGAAGCCATCGTCTCTACATATTCTCGTTTCTAGCAACACGCGGTCAGGGTGGTCTTCGGACTCGACGAGAACGCGGGGGTCTCTCTGCTGGCCATCTTCCGACTGGGGTTTCGCGTCACGTTAGTGGATGAGGATAACAATGCGACGCCAACCCGGCGGCGGCGCAAGGCGCGTCGCGGAAAGGACATGGCTTACAACACTGAAGGCAGCGGTACAGAATCCAGTGCCGCGGTCGAACCAGTCGTTGTTGCGCAGCTCGTAGACCTTGACTCGCTTCTTGTCCGTCGACGGATGAGGCACGGGCTGTGCCGCCATCGTCAACGGTTCGTCGGATTCCACCTCGGTAGCCAGGCGGTTGTAATGCAGGAGGTCAGGCGCAAGATCAAGATGCTGTTGGATGGATAACTCGGTGTCGCTCTGACTAAGGAGCGTGAGCGCAGCCACTTTTGCTCAGTGTCGGCGCGCTAATTGACGGGCGCGCACGCGACAGAATTACGGGCGGAGGGGGGCCGACGAGAAATAAATTGCCAGATTGGAGAGGGACGAGCGACAATGTTGAGGCGGCTGATTGATGACGCCAGGCTCGATGGGGCGTGTGGCTCGTAGTGCGGATGATAATCCTTAGGTATGGGCGGTTTGAGATGGATGGAGCGCCGTGAGATGGAAAGATGTCACATCAGAGAGAGGATTGTGCTCGTTGCGACAGGGTCTGTGAGTTGTCGGGGGACTGGGGACTGGATACTGGGGGGGGGTGTGGTCTCGCCGCTTGGACCGCCCAGAGACCCAGATAGTGGACTGTGACGTAGAGTTGGGTTCTGATGGGACGATATGCGCTGAGAAGAGGCGTTGCACGCGAATTGAAAACGATGGCGGAGGGCTAGCACGCGTCGCAACAAGCAGGTCAATACGATGCAGAGAAGCAGAAGTCACGGAGCCGCGAGGACCCTGATTATTCAAAGTGTTGTTGTGTCGGGGATTTCATGGGGGGATGGCTCTGTCGCTACCTGGTACTATGTGTGTGTGCGTGGGCGTGGTGTAGGTACATAATGTATGTATGTATGTATGTATGTATGTATGTATGTACTGCGTAGATGCACCGTGGTGGATTGGGGGTGGATGTGGCAGATGGGGCAGCAGGAAAGATTGGGTTATGGAAGCTTTTCAGGCTTTCGGTTCAGCGCCTGGTCGGCAAACGGGGCGCTGTGAGACACTGTCGGGTGCCTTATAAACGCACTGCTGGAAGCTGGTCTACTGTAGGTAGTGAGTGCTGTCAGTTGCGAGCTCGAACCACATGGTTGTATCTGACCAATCAACCTTTGAGAAACACGGTGGGTGCTACTCGCGGTACGCCCAAGCGGATGTCGGGTCGCGCGCGCATCACCACGGACAGGTACCAGTTGATCCCTAGGTAGGTACACCATCGCGGTCGCGGTAACGAAGCTTAAGCGAGTAGCCGCTCGTCTAATCTTTCATTATGATGTCTGCCTAGCACATCCACTACATCCATTACAGAGATCTGCAGATGGGCATCGGTTGCTGCCGCCTGTCCGCCGCACTGGCGTGGTCCATGTTTAGTTTACTTACTGGGGGCTACCTAACCCACTACAAACTTAAACCGCTTAGGTCAACACCGTTCTCTTCCTTATGAAACAGTCAAATCTTACAAGATGAACCATATGAGCACGCTACCTGTTGACTTGAAAGGAGATCTTGCCTAACGAAAATAGAAAACATCATAATAAGAAACTGCTTCCCATCTCATCACGTACATAAACAGCATGGATCATTTATACCTGTCGTTGATTGCTTGATGTGGTGTTGAGGTTGGGACATCATGGCGGGTTTCCCGCGAGAGAAGTTTGCGCGGCTCAACTATTTACTTGGACCGCCTGTTTGGGATGATCTTAACTACATGAACTTGAGGACATCTAAGCGGTGAGAGTCTTCTTGAGGCGGGTTTAAGTTCAACTGAGACATACGTATGAGTTGCTACTGCCTACAGTACCTCTCAGCATTGGGCGGCCTGGGTGATCTACTGCTAGTTAAACTACCTTTCCTCATCATGCCGGCTCATTGTAGTTAGCATGTTCAACGTTTTCGGTAACTCCTAGCTCCCGGCTGACCTTTTTGGTAAAGTTTGTCATTAACTGAGGACCAGCCACGAGACGAATGGCCAACGCACACTGAAATGCTATCGTTAGGCTGGGCTTTGTCCTTCATATACACATATCAGGACAACTCCATATAGGGACCCTCTACGAATACGTAATTTGCAACTGAGGCATTCAGAGAGCTTCGGGGTTATGTTTCGGTCAAGATCTGGAAGTGCAGAATTGGATGGAGCGCGGAACGGGCACTGTCTATTATAGCTGCTACTGAATGGAGGAGGTTTGAGGCTTGGTTGATACTTGGAAACAGTATCCTTAATATAATTGTTTTACATAGTAATGGAGTAGCCATTTCTCATCAATTGGTGAGAGGAGATAGGCGTGAGTTATCCCAATACATTCGAAAGCCTACGTCAATGATCCTACGGATTCGGTAACAGTTACAGATGAGTCAAAAACAGCCTAAGGTCAAACTCCAATCCCATAAATCCAATAATACCTAACAGATAGAAAGCTATAGGCCTGTTGTTTTCATTGGAAAGTATTGAGCCATACCACAAACTCAAAATTGAGACGGGCCATATTACTGTGGTGATAATCATAAGCCTGTAAAGTATACAATGCGGAACATTATGTAAACGGCAATTGATACCTGCCAACATTTATATTATTGGTATTGCGACTGTAACTGTCTGGTTTCTAAAGATAATGACATGGTTTTATCCCATTCGCTTCGCGCCGCCGGTTTCTCTCATATGGGCTACCGTTGAGGAACGTCTCACAGCACCGGCCTTACTCCAGGGGTTGATCTACTTAAGGGTATAAAGCGGAATGTATATATGACACATAAATACATGCTTCGTAGGAGTTCCGGTTATGGACATACGCATCGTTTAAACATGGTCTTCAATGTAAGGCCTAGTTCTTATTGAAGTTTAAACATAACCAGGAACACTGAAGCGGGCAAAGCCTGCCTAGATACTGAAACTTCTTCGTCACTGTTACGGTTACATGTTTTAGCAAACTCACGTTGTAAAGATAGACTGCCGAAGTCGTATGTGTAACAGGTTATGGCCAAAGGCCTCCAGACCTGTGAGCTTCAGGCCTCCTAGTCCTTACTTTCAAGTTAATCCAGTTAGACAGCATACATCGGCTGAGAGGCACATGGTTCAACTCCGAGGCAAGTTTAAAGACGCTTCCTAAAGTAATACTCCAGTTTAGGTTCACCGCAACTAGTATATATGGAGGACCACCCCCTGAATATAGAGTTGTCAGTCTGAAGCCAAGTCCTAAGATCGTGGTAGCGTTGATGTATTTCAAGGGAAGTCTGATTGGATAAGGCTTTACAGGATATATGATCGGTATCAAACCACCACGTAGCCAAGATAATTACGTGCAAATATGCCCCAGGTTACAAGGATCTAGTATGGGAGCGAGATTTGACGTCTAATCTCGGCACACGTGATTGCCCCTGAATGATTGACCTATATGTATATGATCAAACGTTCAACAATGGTCTCAAAAACATATATATGAGAGAAAGGAACAGGATGAAAACATGAGTTTCAAGTCTATTTAATTAGCGAACACGAATGTGCTGGTTGAAATACCTGCGCCGGCACTTCCCGCCAGATACGATCTAGTGAAATTGGGAAAAGATACGGCGAATCTCCGTTTAACTACATGTAAAACAATCTGTAAACATGCCCTAGACTCGTTAGCGCTGGGCTGACGATCCGAACATGTAGACAACCTGACATGGAAGATGAGACCTGACAGGTTGAAGATCCGGGCCCTCCGTGCCGAACTGTTGGGTCTCCACATCCTCAGCCAGCGACATGAATACCTATCCAACCCTAGCATTGTATGTGGATTACTAAGTAGATAGTTAGATCTCTAAAGTTACCTACTTAACCTAGTCTTGTCCATCTTTGCTTTACTTATATCCACGCCGCCGCCTTCTTTTCTCTTTTGGTTTGGCCTAGGACATGCCCAGTAACGGGCTGGCCCGCCGAAGTTTTCGACGGAATCCAGCCTGCTAAACCCAATCCGCCTGTGACTTGACTGCTACGTTAGATGGGTAGATGGGTAGGCAATAGCGTCCACGGGTCCAGGGGCTAGCGCACTGTTGCGACGATAGCCCCCACGATTGCTCAATCATGACGCCGCGGCATGCATCTTCCAATATATCAACGTAGCACCATAGCGTTGCAGCCCACCGAGTCCATGTGCTCCCAATTTCTGACCGATCGCGCCTCCACGCCACCGTGGGCTGAACCGGCCTAGTGGCCTGCCGGCTTGCACTCCACAGAACCAACGGCTACCGTTACGAACATTGGGGTCTCCGCCATGGGAGAATGCGACGAATCCCAGCGCAAGCCCTACGTGTAGTTGCTTGTAGCAGGTACGAGCGCTAGAACGCAATGAATTGTACAGCACCTGTTTTTGGGATGAAGTACAGTAGCGCCTGGCTGGAATACGAACGTCTGGCTCCAGGATCACGCTGCACGCATACGGTCTTGTAAGCGAACCCCCTTACCACTTACCCCTTCGTCTCGTCGTTGATCCTATTTGCTAGGACTGCTGGGCCCTTTTCGCCTCGGACTTGCCTCAAAGTGACTCCATACGGAACGCTGGAGCTGGGAGCTAGTGCTCGTTCCGGTCTCATTGGATCTTGCGTGCTTACACCAGGCGAGTAGTGTGGTTCTATATGTATGGAGTATGGGCGCAACTATCGCGATAAGCAACCCGGCCTTGTCTTGTTGGGGTAGGTGGCCGTTCTCTTCCTCCAGACGTCCACTCCTCTTGGGACGCCTGCTGTCAGCAGCACGTTCGAGAATCCCACTCAGTACAAGCCTGCCTTTAGGCTCTAGGCCGTCAACTTGGCCAAAGAAAGCAGCGTGCTGACAGCGCGCCAAATCACACTGTTTGCGACTCCAAAATAAAAATACGCGCTCAATCTCCAATCGTTTCTTCCAGCGAACGCCACTAGGATCCGTACTTCTGCATGCTTCTTGCCGGCTTTTATATCACCGGCTTTGACATACGGCCTTCTCACATAAACCGGCTGGTCATCCCGAGCTTCAAAAGGGCTGCATTTCCTCCTCGTTTTTTCGGCAAGGAAATAGCGTCGCTGTATCCCTCGCCTATGTCTTCCTCCTGCAGCTAATCATCATTCCGATTTCTCTTGTCATCCCTCCAGAGTAGCTAGCCACAGATAACATCCATCGTACCACGGCAGCGCTTGGTTACCTGTGTATTCGGCAGTGTAAGACAGATATCAAACACTATATTGCTTCGGTTTTTTATTTTATTTTTAGCTCTCTTCACGGAACGGGCCCGGTTGCCTAGTACTCGTGCTGCTGCTCTCCCTACAAACCAGGCCCATACGCCCTTGGACGACAATAGCTGTCTAGTCCCATGTGGCGCCGTTTTCTTGTCGACTGAGAGAGAGAAGGCCAACCCGAACATCCTTCCAGCTGGGGCTGGGCACCTGGACCTCTATACTCCGACTATCGCCTCGCAATTCCCCATATTCTCTCCACGCTCAATACATTCTACGGCTGTGCTTGCATCGAACGATGTCGGTATTCTCGTTAATTAGGCGAGGCCGCGCTCAAGCCAAAGAACACAGTGCGAAGCGGACCGAGAAAGAGAAAAGGGAAGTTGCAAAAGCGCCTTATAAACATGTTGTCACGCATGCCGCCGTTGATGCCCTGTCCGGAGCCCCTTCGAGTTGGAAAGACGACGACAGACCCAAGATCATGGAACAGAACAAAAGGAGAAGTGCCATGGCGCCAAGAGGATCAAATTCAGGCGGCACGCCACGGGTTGGGAGCTCTCTATCCTATGTCTCATATCCTTCGGCTTATGCAACTCCTATGGCCCCGATTCCTAGGAACTACAGCTATAGCAGCGTGCCAGCATCCTGGCGTGAGAAGACAGTTAACTACTCAGAAGACATCGACTATTTCAGCCACCCAGGAAGTGTGAAAGGGAAGGAACGGGAGTTCTTGCCAGCACCGATTGCAGTTCCAGCGCCAAAACCATCCTCAAGACGGACCAGTCAGATCTCAAGCAACGGTAGGGGTCATACGAACGGCAGAGGTAGTCACAAAAATTCCACTGATATTTATATAGGTGTATCTATTTATGAAAGCTCAAGGAACTCGAGCATCTCCGATGACCTAGAGATTACGACCAAGAGTATGAATCAAGACCCCCATAATTCAGGTTCAGGTTCCCATCCACGTCCGTCGCAACCAGGCCTTTCTAATGGGCAGAACGCCCATCGTCTTCACCCCGCCGGCCAACGGAAAAGGACCGAAAATCTTGGCCAGGCGCCCAACCGACACTACCCGCCACAAGCTAAAAGTACCTATTTTGCGGCCCCTCGTCCCGTTCATCGGCGCGCATACACCATAGATATGTCCATTCCTCCAGTCCCACCTATTCCGGCTCTGGTGCTCAACTTCGACTCGACCACATCCTCGCCGTCAAACTCCGGCCGTGTCTCGTCGGCATCGTCTGCAGCGTCTCTCGATATCACTACCTCTACGACCCCTGACTCCGTCACCTCAACCCCGACTACATCTACGACCGACGTCTACCCTGTCTTCGGACAGGTCTATGGCAAAACACCGGAGATCTCTGCGGTTCCAGCGCCAATGCCGTCTATGGAGAAGCGGAGAGCCTCCGTAGACAGTGTCGCCACGAAGCGGGGCGTGCAGGCTGCACCATCACCTGCGGCACAGATCCCGCCGAGGAGAAGGAGGCTATCTAAAACGAGACAGCCTACGGATATGGAAAGGCCAGCTAGCAGTGTCGATAGCAACGTCAAGATGTCGATCGAGACCGTTCGCCCCGCCAAACCAAACGCCTCCCCAGTCGTGGTCGCGACCCGCGACCTTGATCACCGGGGCCAGGCTACCCAACAGTCAGCCTTCGACACCACGGCCGACCAAAACCTCGATTACGGGCGCAAAGGCTCTCGGAAACTAAGCAAGAGCTCCGAAGCCCAGCCTAAAACCCAACCTACCAAGACCCGACGATGGTCCTTCCGGAGCAGCAGCAAGACACGCGGTGCGCCGACTGCTTAGTCTACGTATACAAATAATCGCTGGCTTTGGCTATTTCTATATGTTCTGGGAAAACCGATATATCTGGAATTATTCAGGCGCAACGACATGTGCTCAATGGCCCCAAAGTTTGGTTGCGTTAGTTACGTTGCACCTCGTAACACTTACAGAATCGTTACTCTCATTTTTGGTTAATAACCACCACAGCGGCATCTAGTAGGAGCTCATATGATATACCTGTAACCGGCGGTGGTCTTCGGCGTTACTCATTTGATTTACCTAGGTTTATTACACAGGCGGAAAAGCGGTCCTTTAGCGTTACACCTGTATTAACCATACTGGGGTGCTGTTATGGGATTTGAGGCATTGCAGGTTACCAGGAGTTCTATCTACTAAGACGAGTGAAACAACAGTCGTCCGGCGTAGGAAAAGCGCTATGTAGAGTTGGAAAATCCAATCGCGATTGTTATGAATTATCACATTCGCCTCTGGTAGCTTCCTCATTCGAGCTCTTGGGTCTATCAGATGGCATGGTGTAATGATTGGTCTTACACCATTCTACGTTACGGAGGGTAGCCTTGTTCATACGTACATGCACACTACCTATCCATACTTGTAGGTTATGCAAGCCCCATCGATCAACCTTGAAGCACCGCATCCTTAGCTTGGGGAGAAAACAAGTCCATAGCTCAGCTGTGCCAGGAGTCCTGAGAAGTAGGGTCGGCCTCCTCTGATGGGGTTGGTCGATGATATATGTAAGTACTACCCAAGATATGCGGTGACCATGTCAGCATACCCACCAACAGATCAGTCCCGGAGGCGAATCATTATTATTAGGTATCGATATCAACTACAGGCAAGAAACAGGCATGTTTTAAGCTTCGGCGTCGAAAGACTGGCTGGCTAGCGGCCGATCTTCAAGGACGAAACACATGTCGGGACGATCCGCTCCCGCTTGCTAGGTCCACATGGTCAAGGGAAGTGAAGAACAATTGCCACAGAAGGCAAAAGGTGCTGTCGATCAGGAACGTAAGGGTTGGGATGATAGCGGATAACAGTGGGTGAGGCCCGAACTCTACTATTCATGAGAAATCTTATGTCCCATCTTGCTGCCCCCCTCCTTTCTCGGCGTCCCGACTCCATGGCTTCGCATAGTGGGGGACCCATTTTACCTGTCTAGATTATGCCTCACGGGTTTCCAGTGAGGCCTTCAATCGGCAACCAGGACTCTGTTGAACAGCCTGAACCTTGATGTTCTGGCCGAGGCACTCCACACGGGCCGCAGTGATAAGCTCAACCAAGGTGGGTATGAAATGTACACGCGAGTCATATACCACCTACCTGAGAAGTCAGCTGGTCTGAAACAACGCGTCGTGTAGCATTTAGAAGGCTCAACTTGGGCCGAGACGGTTTCCGAACTTCCCCTGCTGTGTCACTGATAAATCCGGATATGCACATGGCTATTTGGATGTTGTACGTCGGAGATTATAAACCTTGCCGATGGATGCGCTATCTTACGCGGGCACCTTGGCACTAGCCCCCCCTCTTCGGCCACTATGATGGCGAGTTCGCCGTGGTCCTTGTGGGCTCTCGAGACGGTGACATCTACGTACTAGGTATCTTCCTCTCGGCAGCGCCTGCAGGTGTATGTATGGGAAAATATCCTGGCTCGCTACGACATCGGGGGCACCAAACTCCCGAAGGCGATCAGTTTGACCTACCTGGTTCCTCCTTAGATACCTCGCCTGTAAAGCTACTATAGCTGGAAGACTATTCGGTGCCTTATCTGCCTTGCTACTCTGCGCTCGTCATTCCCTGGTTTTTACGATGCGGGTACCGACGGGGGGTGGGTTAGCTGCGATGATCTTGGATTCAATATTGCCCATGTGGCGCCGGGCAGCAGGAATGATTGGAATAAAAGTTCCAACTAGCACGTGGGGGAACAGGCTGGTAGGATTACCTACTCGTGATAGGCTCTTCATAACTTTAGCCTGTGCTTCCTTATCTATACGTTGTTTGCGATGAGCTAGCTAATATTGCTTGTATTGTCTGAAATATGGGTGACCTTCTTGTCCAGGCTGATCAAACATCGCACTGCATCGAACAAGGTCTTCGTGACTCGTGACACTGCTTGATATTTGAACTCTGTCCTCCCATATCCTTTGTCTACAGGTCTGAACGGTTGTTGTGCTTGATGGACCACACCACCAGGGGAATATTAACACACCGATATCTTATGACAGCTGATCGAAACATCATGGATCGTATTGGCGTGGAGGATGTTGATCGAGATGCTGATGTGACTGTTTGAGAACACCGACGTATTGAAGATGAATGAGCATCGCCGAGTGTGACCGTACCTGCCGCGGTTCCTACGTGGGTTATGAGCGATATACGAAAACGTGATACGAAAACTGTTCATGTTCTCGGCGACTACATACGCGGGCTAGAATGGAGACCGGCGGCACAGCTCGGGGGTCTTCGGGGGTTTGTCGTGGCGATTGGTGGACGTCTCAGCTCACCATTTAAATCGTGTAAGTGAAGGCACAATAGCGCTAATGTGTTTCGCTTATCAGCTCCATCTCCCGGTGGTAACCTTGAATATTGGCTCACATCGGCTGCTTGCATTCCAAGCTTCCCAGCCGCACGTCAAGGTCGGAAGGCCGCATGTGTCAGACTGTCCGTGCAAGATTGTATCTGTAGCCCCACGGATGATGTTGTAAGAATCATGCCTCTCCTTCATAGCACACTACTGAATAATTCTGTCCGGATGTCATGAACACTAGTTTATCAAGTCCTATGTGTGATTCTGCTATTGCTAGCTGAGTTATCTGTGCTGCACCCGGTAGCTCACCTTTGTAAGCTGCGCAAACTGAGGTGCCTCCAGGGAGGACAACTAGTATATGCAGAGGCAGAAGATGGTAGCTGCCTGCTTCTCATGCGTTACGCTGCATATAGGTACATAAGCTGATCTCGGCAAGGTAAGGAATCGAGGCCCAGAATCTTCAACACGGGCATGCACATAGAGGTACGCCGGGCACTATAGTGCGGAATAATATACGGCGTACTCGTGATCTGCATTGAAGACATACATACTTGGTCGCAGGCGAAGTGTGTTGTGTCCACCTATACCTCGACCCCAGAGGTGAACATTGAGATGAGATGTTAGATTCAGGTTGCTCCTATAAGTAATGCATTTTATCTGGGATAATTAGTGGGCATGCAATTCAGTAAAACTCTCACTTTCCCCCGAAAGCTACTTGGACCAAGGGGTTGAAAACCGAGGTGAGCAAGTAGCAAGGTGACTGGGTACGTGACATTGGCTGACTAAGTACGTACGGTGTTGATGATGAAATGTATAAAAATGAATGCCTCTTGAAAGGCAGCAGATTAGATATAAGTTTAAGAGTCTTCCTCACATTTGATGATTGGCCACCGAAAGCGTCTTCTTCAGAATGTTGTCATGGCGCCGGTCTCAAACGACAACATGAATGTGGTCAAAGGCTCAAGAGTCTTGCCAGCTATCAGCTAACTGGTATTTCCTCGACACTCCTATGCACCAAAGAAACTGGCGGCGCCGACAGCAACAGCAGTAGCACCAGGCACGGGGAGGCTGGGAAGAGACAGAGAGATCCCGTCGAATTTATGATGTACACATTTCGTACATCTATATATCTGAGAATCCCCCAATGTGGGGGTTTGATCTATTGAGTTGTACAGTCCGTAATCGCTTGAAGCTAGGTATATGTAGATGACATGGTGGCCGTCTTTACGATAATGGTTTCGAGGCTATTTCCACGCTTCTCGTATCTATCCAACCTTGATGAACGTGGGTTGGATTAAGGTAGGCGAATAACAACTGTGAAAAACCGGGGCGCAAGCTTCTACCTAAACTGAGCGGGCGTTATCCTGGTTTGAAGCGGGCAGGTAGTCTGATAGCGTTCAAGATGTATGTACAGATTAACGGACATTGGAAATGTCCGTCCTGCTTGTCAATGAGAAATACAAGTCAACACGTGCTAGAAGAACTCGACAGGCTCGAGGTATTTGATATTTGAGCCTGGATCGCGTAGGCAGGCTGCATCATTGCCGTTGAGCTGAATCGCACTTGTTGATATGTTCTGGGTCATAGGGAGCTAGCTGCCTTCGTTGGAGTCTTGGAGACGCCCAACTGATAAACTATTTGCCCCGCATGGTTGAACTCATGAGGTCATGTGGAAATTCGGTGAAGAAGTGCGCCCCTCTGTATTATAATGGAGAGTATTTCTGAGGTTGCTCATGATCAAGGAGCGTCGTCTTGTCCACTGGCAGGCTGGAGGGGCATATTGCGATGGGCACATTGCCATTACATAATGGGCACTCACAAGAGTAAATAAATAAAAAAGAGGTGCCCGCGACGCTTGCCGAAGGGAATAACCAAACTCTAGGTAAGCTGGGAGTTCCCATATATCCCTTATTAGGTACATAATATGAGCTTGTCAATCTCGTCATGTACCATCTCATTGACGCCCGTCTCGGCCACCGAATACCTACCCCAGTAGCAAACAAATTCTTAGCTATGTAGGTACATGTTCAGGGAAAGTGACCCGCATGCAGTTATCCGAAAGGCGTTTGAAGGACACGAATATTAGGTTGCGGTCTGTCACCAGGCGTTGGCAACATCTCTCAGCGGCTTAGATTATCTTGGGTGGTATTCGTGTTGTTCTTGTGACTGCTGAAGTCAGTTTTGTTACATCGTATCAGATCCTCCTGCAAGGCAAAGCCACCATGTTTGAATCCTTCTGTAGACTATTCCAACGCGTATTGTGGCTTATTAAACACTAGTAGGCAACATTTCTTTCTCGATTAGGAAATATTTCTCAGATAGTTTTGGGCATGTACTCTGCTTATGTATTTAGCCAAAGTAAGCCTCGTCAGGAAAGGTAAACGACAGGGAGCGCTTACTTTCAGAGGTGTCAACTCTGCAATTGTCGGTTAATTGGCGATGAAGATGATTATGAGCAATGTAAATTCATATATAAATTGTATGAGGGAATGCATAACAGTGGAAGTTACAGTGGAAGTCACAGTGGCGGTACCTAGCCAGTATGTAGCGCAAAAAAGCCGTCAGGAGATGCGTCATGGATGCGTGGAGTCGTAGCAAAATAACGTTTCCATACAACGCAGGTACCTGTAGGTAGTAATTCGGGTGGATTGTACATAGGACGTAGTACTACGCATGTGCGGTGGATGGCAGAATTTGTTAACCTCCATAGAACCTTGTACCGTCTCTCATCGCGGACTACCTAAGCCCATAGGTAAGCAGAGAGACCTGCTTACCATGAAACAGAAGTGCGCCCAAAATGCCAAACCTGCATTGTTTGTCATTGAAGCAGGGGTTCGGCCTTCGCGACGACGACGCTACCGTACATAATGCTTGCGCGGCCCTTAAGCTGTAACTGCCGTAAATAGCGGGCGACGATCATTTTCGCTGTGCTCCAGCAAAGTTCCCACATTATTGTCCGTCTCCCTACGGCGCAGGGTCCCAGATCGACGCGGTCCCGAGGAGGCAGGGTAATTCTCATAAATTATAATAAGGAATGCACAACCCCGTCCCGCGCACTCTTTTGCTCACGCAGCCCGACGTACCTACTAGCAACAACAGCCACGATGACCTCATACCTCGACGCCGGCCGGCCGGGCAACGGGCACGATGACGAGACTACCGCGCCGCTTCCCAACGCAGGTGGGGAATCCGCGTCGTCCCCGACGCGGTGGCTTAAATCGCAACTAGCAGACCGCCAGCCTCCTGACGAAAGCGACCGCGAGCTCAAGCAGCCTCTCCCTATCCAACCGTCCACCAGCAAGTCCTCCGAGAAGGCCGTCGAGGACCGAGACCCCGAGGCCGTGGGCAGCGGCCCCGGCATGCCCGCCTACCCGCAGGCCGACGACTGGACGCCGGAATCCGTCAACGTCTTGTCCGTGGCGCGCTTCCTCACCGCGCTCACGGGCTTCGCGGCCATCGTCTACTGCCAGGACCGCAACGCCAACGTGCTGGTGCTGCGGCACATCCAGGCCCTCTTCACGCTGTGCTGGTTCCCGACGATGCTCAACCTCGTCCTCTCGGTGGCATCGGTGCGCGTCCAGGTCGGGTCGAGGGTCCTGCTGTCGACCCAGACGCGGCGCCGGGACTCCCACCTGCTCCTGGCGCTACTGGACCTCGCGTTTGCTATAGCCATTCTAGTCGTGAGTCTTTCGGCCCTCCATGTGGAATACCGTGGCCGGCGTGGACGGATCGTCCTGATCGCATATACGGTCAAGCGATGGACTTTTGTGCTGTTATGGCTGTTCAAGTAAGTTGGCCCTTCATGCTGCCTTTCTCCCACGAACATTTGCTGACGGTATATAGCACGTTACACTGGATGGTTGTTGCCTTAGGTGTCATTCAGGCCTTTCGAGGCAGGGCACTTCTAATTTCACTACGGGGAGTGAAGAACCGTTACAGCCACTTCCTCCTACGATGATGAGGATTATTAACCAATTGGTCCATTAGATCGTTTAATCTCAATACAATTTCATGTCTTTACGTCCCACGTTGGTCCCGGTCGACAGCTGAACCCCGTCATCTTTTAGTTCAACTTCCGAGAAACATATACCTGCGAACTCCATTATGGGGAGCACTTGAAAACAGTAACCGACCATCATCTTCGCCCAGCTCGTTTCAGGTGGTCAAGATAGAGGGGAATTCCACACGGTTGCCTACTTTCTAAACAGAAGCTCTGGACCTGAAGAAAAGAGTGAGAAGATAAGAAAACGCTAGGCGTAGTTCGGGCGAGCAGACCAATAAGGGGAAATACGAAGTATACCCGGGGATTTCCAAGGGCATTCGAGAAGCAATGCTACCGTTCGGATTTCTGAGACCAAAAATCGGCACAGACTGGTAATGTCTGCCTAGATGCACGTATGCACCTCTTGTCAGCACTATCCATCCAGTGGAAGGTTGGTCAGGGCACAGCCATGTTTACGAAATGACACCACAAATGTCACAAATTTGGGTCTTGTACAGACGGACGAATGATATAATTCCTTGGATGATGCCTACGGTAAGTTCATTAGCTGCCTGGTGATAATCAGAATGCATGGATGCGGCGCAGAATTCTAGGCGTGCGAAGTGGGTTGTCAGGAGACTCAGCCCCCTTTGCACAGACTTAATTCCAATCTATCGAATAAAGGAATCGCGGGGTATTCTGATCTGATGATCGCGAAATGTGAAGCTGGCGTAGGTTTCCCGGTGGTGTTGGACTGCCTGAGGGGATAAGGTATCGTACTATTTGAACAGCAACAGCCTCTGCCCTAACATCAAGCCGCACGTAGACCAATACTTCAGCGTGCTTCACTGCTTTTCAGCAGTGAGACTATGGTGAAATACTACTACTACTATTGAGAAAGGTATGGCAATGTGGCTGACTTGGTCTAACACGTAGTAGTGTTGTTTTCGCCCCAACCGTTCAACGCATATCATGAAAGCAGCCGTTAACGCTCGCACATAGGTGATTGTGGCCTGTTACACGGCGACCATTCTTAGGCCGTCACGTCGCTTTTAGAGGGCATCCAGCACGAATGCGTTGCCTCTGTATATATTGCATTCATCCCAGTTGAACTAGAGCCGAAGGAAGTGTTGATCATTTTGCTCGTTCGAGGCTACGTGTAGAAGGGTGTTGCGATCGAAATACTTCTAGCTATGGAGCCATACCAATTGGCCATAGGGAAGCTTGGTGGTCGATTCAGCGTGTGTTGCAAGTCAATATCACCAGCTTCGTTCTAGTAACGTACTGCAGACGAGTCTCTAGACAGTAAATGTACTTCAAATGTACACAAGAGTGAAGCCGAATCTTCCTTGGCTCCCGGCTCAAGGCCAAGAAACCAGCGAAAAATCAAGTAGGCCATCAACACATCGAAGATGACAGTCATGGGTGTCAAAAAATTCAATCGCACTCCTAAAACGGAGATCCGGTAGCTAGCCGGAGCCACGAATAATTCTTGAGCTATTCAAGGCGCGATCCGGTTTTGCTCCCGGCGGTGCTGGGGAAGAAGAGAAGGGGGAGACGAGTGTCTTTTTTGCGCCGTGCCGCCAATTTGTAGCCGACAAACGACCTGAAGGCAGTGACGCATGCTATTTTGGCAGAATCTTCAAGCTGGAAGAAGGAGGGCACAATTTGGCGAGTAGGTAGGTGTGATTCGGCTAGTCTACACCCGATGCTTGACGAGGCAACTGCCTATATGTACTTAAGGTGTGCTGCCATATGGATGTCTATGCCTATGTATATCACCCGAGTTACCTAGGTGAGCGGTTCTCGAATTGTATATGTAGTAGGATCCATCTATACCTACATGTCCTTAACGTAGTATATTGAATACCTACCTATATACAACTTGCAACGAATGGAACCCCTTTATTGGATCGAGAAAATGGATCACCATTCATGTTGGGTTTCGTCACTTACCTAGTAGGTTTCTTCTCTCCGTCCATTCTACTCTGACTTGAATAGAACAGCTATTCCTCCTGTCTTTTGAGGCTCAAGGGCTATTCGAGACCGTTCAACTTGAAATCCAAGAGAGTAAGCCCTCTTTCTCACTCAACCATTTGGGAGACACCGTCATTTTTATAAAAATGGATCTTTCTGCTTTATGTAGAGATGGGAGGAAGACATGTGAGTTAAACCTTTGTATTACAGATATCTCCCTGGGACACGACTATGACGTGAGGATTGTAACCTACCCAGCATGTAGGTGTTTGGCTTTCAAATTATACATTATGTTTGACACATATCTTAGCTTCCACCTTTGCAATACTTAGTACAATCATGTAGGACTCTAATTGTGCCAAGATTTGTCTCGTGCAACTTGCGTGAAGCCATTACCTGTGAAGTGAATGTATGAATAGGTATTCATTCCATGGTTGGGATTCATCACATTGAAGCACCCGCAATAGATATCATAAGCCTTTCAAACCCCAAAGGCTTCTAAGCATCCCAACTCGAGTATGAAGAGATGAAGGGTTCCGAACCATAGAGCTCCAATGCTCTATGTGTACATTAGAAAACTTGGTCTTTGAGTCTTTACCTATATCAAGGTTGATATTGATGGTTATCAACTTCCAAGGTTCGTATCTAGGTACCTAGATGAATATACAGGTAAAGAATACGATGGTAGCTACTGTTCGACCATTGAACATATGAGAGTTGTAGCTAGGGATACAGCGATGCCACTTGGCTGTTACCTGATGCTTCCACGGTTTGAACCTGCAACATCTACATGTACCACTCAGGTTGGAAGTTGAGCCGTAGGTGGTGTGGTACCTCGGCTGCTGGGGTGCTGATGAGGCTCTAAAGTGGAGACATAGCGCTAATCTTTAGGGGTTCTCCCACTAGCCTTGGTACATAATGCATAAACCCTTGAACCTGGCCTGTATCAGGGCAGGATTTCTGATTCGTTAGCCTCGAAAACGTGGCTTTTCTACCTAGGTAGCATGTCGTCGCCCTGGAACTACTCCGGAACTCTTACGTGTAACGGCCGCGCAAGACCTCATCTTCTACCTGATGTGAACGCGACGGCGCCCGGAATCCCCCCTTCTCTACCCTTCTTTTCACGGGGAAGAAAAGCGACGGGTATGCTCGTAGTTCACGCCTTGCCGATTCCAATGTGAATACGTCACTTTGTGATCGCAACAATGGATCGGCTCATTACAGCGTTGAAGGAGACGCCATTCCACATCCTCCTCGCAGCTTCAGTCGGATTGATTGTGGTTGCATTCTACAGCGTACGGTCCCCTTTAAAGATGACGATATATCTCTAGCTAACTTTAGCGTAGCTTTACGCCTTACTTCACCTTGTCGCGCCGAAGCCCCGCCCCGTCCTTCCCTCGGAGAAGACCTATATTGCGACAACTCCAAACGGGAGCGCGACTGTGACTCGACAGCTTCCTTGTTGGCATGACCTCTGGCGAGCTGAACGACATACGAGCGAGACTCGAAGCAAGGACGACCCTATACAGGATGGTATCGCGAATACCGGCTCCATCGAGCCTGCCGAAGTACGCGTGAGCGTGGTGTTCCCCGCCTACAACGAAGAAGACCGCATCTTGCCTACCTTGAAGGAGGCAGTGGAATACCTCGATGCCAACTTCGGCCGTTCCAATCGTCTGAACCCGAACACCACCACCACCACCACCACCCACAGGTCTTCTTCCAGACCTCCCACTCCCCACAGACACGTGTTCAATGCGCCGCGGGAGGACCTGACGGGATACGAGATCATCATCGTGAACGACGGCAGCAAGGACAGGACGGTGGAGGTAGCGCTGGAGTTCTCGCGCGAGCACGGCCTGCACGACGTCCTGCGCATCGTGACGCTGGAGCGGAACCGCGGCAAGGGCGGCGGCGTGACCCACGGGCTGCGCCACGTGCGGGGCGAGTACGCGCTCTTCGCGGACGCGGACGGGGCGTCGCGGTTCAGCGACCTGGGGCGGCTGATCGAGGGGTGCGAGGAGGTGGTGGACGGCAGCCGCCGGGGGGTGGCGATCGGCAGCCGGGGCCACCTCGTGGGCAGCGAGGCGGTGGTGCGGCGGTCGGCGCTGCGCAACTTTCTCATGCGGTCCTTCCACCTCGTGCTCATGATCCTGACGCCGCCGGCGACGTCGCGCCTGCGCGACACGCAGTGCGGCTTCAAGCTGTTCTCGCGCGCCGCGCTGCCCCACATCGTCCCCTACATGCACGCCGAGGGCTGGATCTTCGACATCGAGATGCTGATGCTGGCCGAGTCGGCGCCCGCCGTCCCCGTCCTCGGCAGCGACGGCTCTGTTATCGGCAGCAGCCCCGGGATCAAGGTCGCCGAGGTCCCCATCGACTGGCACGAGGTCGGCGGCAGCAAGCTCAACGTCATCCAGGACAGCATCAAGATGGCCATCGGCCTGGCCGTGCTGCGCGCCAGCTGGATGATGGGCGTGTACCGGAGACGGCTGACCTGAAGAGGGCCGCTCCTATATATATGCGATGCTGCGTGGCGATATGCATGGCTCTACAATGTGCGTAGGCTTCTATAGACTTGGCATGAACCTATATAGAGATTTCTGTTCCAAGAGCAGCAACATTGTGAAACCGTACTCGATGACCCGTAAGAATGATGCCTATTCCTTCTAACTAACCCAGCACATTCAGTGACTTCGAGACCAATGAATCAAAACTCCAGATCAACATACGTGAAACATGCCTTAGGTGGATTAACGTAATTTAGTAATTGTCCATGACAATAGAGGACCATTCATCCACCCGTTTTAAGAAATCCCAAACCAACACTCTGCAACGTGAATGCTGGTGCTCAACGGACGAGCTAGTAGACCGGTATCGGATTCTCCTGCTAGATTTGTGAGGATATTTCAAGAAACGTATACAGCACTAGTAACATCAAGTGACAAGTTGTATGTATGGTCTTACATCATTAGGATTAGGTGGTGAATATATACAAGTGCGTAAAGCCGTGAAACCCCATGCAAGCCACCCCTCCCCCTGTACGCTAGGAACGCTCGTCTGTCATAGGCTCGGTGAGGTCCGATCTCGTGGACGGCGCCGACTTCTCTCGTCTCCTTTGAAGTCGAGAGTCAGTCACCCAACCCCTCCTCGCTCCCACATGCCGAGAAAACCCAAAGTGTACCCCCCCTCTCATCATCCAGTCTCGCCGCGTAGCATCGTACAGATATCGGTCCCGACATATGTCCTCTCTACTGACAAGATCTACATAATCTAATCCAATCTAATCCCGTCGTCTCTGTCTGGATCAACAGGTCATATATGGGGTGGGAAAAAAATAAATAAAGAAGATACGCTAGGTCTGTACGTCCCGTCTCGGCTCTCTACACGACGAGCTCCCTCCACATGACGGGCAGGAAGACGACGCTGGCGGTCCAGAGGATCCAGAAGGCGTTCCAGAGCAGGAGGGGCAGCTTCCAGAGGCCGGTCTGCTTCCAGTCGAGCCAGATGGCGAGGAAGGCGACGGAGAAGAAGTGGTAGGCGAGCACGCCGGGGCGGTGCAGCAGCCCGCCCATGAGGCCCATGGGCTCGGCCGTGATCCCCCGCTGGAAGTAGCCGAAGCAGCCGCGCTGCAGCTTGGCCAGGTGCGCGTTGTCGCGCGCCGCGAACAGGCTGTAGAGCGCCTGCGCCAGCACGTTGATGATCGACGTCAGCTGCTTGCGCCGGCGGTGGAAGGCGGCCATGGCGCGCCCCACGGCCGCCGCGTCGCCGAGGTCCGGCGTCCGCGCCGGCGACAGCAGGTCCGCGAGCACCACCACGTCGTTGAGCGCCACCGTCATGCCGCCGCCCGTCAGCGGGTGGCGCATGTTGAGGGCGTCGCCGAGGAGGACGACCCCGGGGCTCGTCTGCCGCGTCGCCGGCAGCCAGCTGTTGGGCATGCTGGCGGGGATCTTGGCGTCGCGCTCGAGCGCGGCGCGGAACGAGGGCCGGATCGACGGCGGCAGGTTCGGCAGCACCGAGTTGGCCATGTACCCCCGGACGCCGCCGTTGGCCGGCGACGCCTCGGGCAGCTTCTCCGGCACGTCGATCAGGGCGCGGGTCTCGTGGGTGCCGATCTGGTAGAGGAGCACGGGCGTCGCGGCGCCGATCACGACGTGGCCGTAGCCGCTGTGCGGCAGCTCGCAGTCGATCAGCTCGAGGCCGTAGAACTTGCTGCGCACCACGGGCGTCTCCTTGAGGAACTGCTTCCGGAACTTGGAGGCGTAGCCGTCGGCCACGATGGTCAATTGGCCGAAGAAGCAGTCCGACTCCTTCTCGCCGGTGGCGGCGTTGACGGTGCGCGTCTCCACGCCGAGGATCTCGGGGTTGTGGTCACCCTTGATGGTGCTCACGGCCTCGGTCTCGAACACGGAGATGTTGGGGTTCTTGAGGCAGGCCTGCCGCAACTTGGTGATGAAGCGGCCGTGGTGGAAGGACCGGCCCTGCGGCCCGGCGTCGTCGTCTTTCTTGGGATGGGCGGAGCCGTTTGCAGATCCGTTCGGCTTAGGATTTGCCGAAACCGTCCTTCCCTTCTTATCTACGCGTGGATACGGTATCAAGACATCTTCACCATAGTAAAGAACGTCGTAGCCCAAGCAGGGTACGGCGTCGATATCCTCGATACAATGGTCAAGACCTAGCTGCCTTAAGGACTCGACGCCGCCTGGCTGCATCAATTCGCCGACAATTCGGTTGGGCTCCTTCATCCACCTCTCTAGAAGTATCACACTCCGCCCCTGGTTGGCAAGGGCGTGAGCAATGGCGCACCCAAAGACACCGGCACCGACTACGACGATATCGGCCTCATGGTACTTGGTCCGCCGCTCGGCGAGCTCGTCTACGGCCACTGTAGTTAAGCTCATGGGGTATAATGAAAGCGGGTCGGGAGCGGGATTCGCAGCGGTGCTCAAGGGGAAAGGAAGGGCAAGGTCGGAGAGGTTGCCTGGCAGTGGCGTGGCGGGAAAAGGGTCGCGAAGGAAAGGAAGCTGGCTCGCAGACTAGATAATTATTTATTCGGTAGCCTCGCGTGCAGAAAAAGAAAAGGACAAAAAAGGGAGCCGCGCAGACAGACAATCAGGGGTAATTGGCCGTATCGAGGAAGAGGGAATTGTAATCACAGACTGACTGACTACACCGATTCTCTCAGGTCATGATGGTTCGAGGAATCGTCCCATCTGGCGTCTTCGTTTTCTGCCTCTAATAAAGGGTTTTGTTCGCATTCCCCGTTCTATCGGGCTGATCTACTGGCACTGGTCCCCTGTAAGTCCCCTGTAAGTCCCCCGTCAGTCCCCCGTAAAGCGTGCTGACATGGATGCAAGCCAAGGTTCCATAGCCAATGGTGGGTATGCGTACCCGCTTTTATCAGCTCCGAGGCTAAGGCCCTCACCAATGAAGAAGCGCAGCTATTTCAGCATCTCACCAAAGCAGTGGACAGATGCCATCACTTGTCAGCCCAACTGCATGTGATATTGCTCGATATGCAATTTCGCTGACACAAGATATTTCGACATCGGGACAAGGGTTCAAGGTTGTTGTTGTTGTTGTTGTCGAACTACTAGGCTGGCAATGAAATGAAGATTCAAAGTTTTTCTCGTTAGTTACATCGTACATATTAGATTTTATGGAACGCTGGGTAGGCACATGCGTCGATCCATGCAGGAATGTATGTATCTATGTACATATGGATGTATGTATTTATATATGTAGGTATGTATGTACTTGGTATGTAGGTTGGCACGTATCCTAGGTGCCTTGCTCTCAATGGATATATAAGTACGTAGGTAATAGTAGGTATCATTTACCCCCCGACAGCTACAAGCTGCGTAGAAGTATGTGACTGCGAGGGATGTTTGTGTGGTTCTTCGTGCTCGTCATGAGTCGGTGGCTTGCTTTCCATGTCAGCGACCACATCGCTCGTAACTTGTAGAGTCTCCTGCTCATCATCTTTCGCTGACTTGCTCTGCATATCAGCAACCGCGTCGCTCATGATCCGTAGGGTCTCCTGAGATATCTTTTGCCCCTCCATTTGAGCTTTCTTCCGCATCCGCCGCATTGCGTTGATGCCATACTCGAGTAGCTTCTGCATAGCTATAACGCTCGGCCCCTGTGTGTACTTGTGTACTGTCCGCCTTATCGACTTCAAGTACGATAGTACAGTGTTGTCTGCGGCATACTCGCTGACGAGGAGATCGCGAAGGAGTTCCTTCAGTCCTTCGAGGTCCCACGTCTGGGAATAGGCCATGAGCAATGCCCTGGCGCTTTGCCTCGAAAAACAAAGGCTGCCTGAACCGCTCCTGTTCATTGCGAGTCTGCACAATGCGATCGCCTGATCATGCCTCCCTAATTTGATACACATGATAGCCATATGCGTCAACGCTCCCGGTTCAACAATGATGTGTAACGCCTCGAAGCGGTTGATTAGATTATGCATGTGCATCATCATCTCCTCTGGCAAAGCTCTGAATTGGTCGATTTGGAATTTGATGTATGTTGACACGGCAGGGCCGACGTGGTGGCCTTTTTGATGTGCATTGTGGATGAGCATCATGGCAGAGCCGGAGCCATGGCCCGGCGTTTTCAAGGCTGCTGTCACAGCGAGACGGAGACAGTGACAGCAGAAGGGCATTCCAAAGTTGATGGCCCGCTTGTAGATGGCGACTGCTTTTGCGGACTTACCTTGATTTAATTCCTGGTTCATGGCTTCGTAAACATCTCGGCTATGAGCTGATCTTCCCAAGTAGGCGAGTTTGTCCACAGAGATGATTCCATGGCGTATGCCCGATCTGATCTGCACCCCTCGGACACGGTTTCCCGCCACTAACGCTGCTTGGCTCATGATCCGTCGTGTTACATCGTCCGCGAACTGAGGTCGGAGTCTCTTCATCTTGGAATGCAATGTTTTCAGTTCAAGGAAGGAAAATCCCCATCTCGTCCGACAACTGTGAAGGACTGTATTACAAAAGCCTGAGCTCAGGGAAAATCCAGCCTCGCTGCAAAACTCTAACCAGGAAATGAAGCCCGGCATGTCGTGGCAGTCGCCGTATTTGGTCGCCACCAGTGTCACAATGGACCGATGCATACGTACGCCTAGGCTATGTGTGTACTTCCTCACAAAATCTCGAACTTCAGCAGCCGGGTGGTGGTCTGCAAAGATTTTGAGAATCATGACGAAGGCATCGTCATATGCCTTCTCCTGTAGGTGCCTGTGGAGATACATTTCAGTAAACGCATCCCATACCCCGTCCCAATCTCCAGCTTTGGCTCTTCCCACGGCTAGAAACCCCCTCAATTTCACGTCCGTATCCATCTCGGGATAGTCTTGTATGAGCTTTTCGCAAAACGAACGTGCCACGGCCCCTTCGTCTGCCTGGATGGAGATTTCGACCATGGTGCGGTATATAACTTCCGGATATTTGAGTCTGTCGAGCAGCCCAAGGGATAAGACCTCTTCGAAGAGTGCTTGCGACGTTGCAAATCGTTGATGGCGATGCCAGTGAGCTTTCAACAGTCTCACGATCCAGCTAGTTCTTAAGTGCCCATCACCAGGATAGCCCATTCGCGCCAAGGCGCGTGTGACTGATTCTGCTTTTAAGCCTTCCAACTCCTCCACGGATTGAACTACACAATCAACGGTTTTGTTGTAGCAGACTGTTCCCGGGCTCGTCTTCGAGAAGTTGAGTAAAAAGTATTTCAGCAAGCTTTTGTAATCCTTGTGTTCGTAAAACCTCTGCAGGACCCATCCCGTGAACGCGGCTTCATTCTCCACGAGACCCAGTAGCCTCCAAAAAATATGGTGCGCAACAGATATGTTATGCAAAGAGACTGACTGGGCTAGCAACTCTTTGCCAACGTCTTCGAGTTCGAGTGTCCACACCTGAGGCTTCTCCTTGAAGGTCGCCAGAAATAGCTTCGATGCTGCAGCCACAGCCTTTTCCGAGCACGGCGCGTCCGCTTCTTTCTGCAGATGGAACTGAATGACCCCGAGGGGCTCATGGGCGTAATACCAAGACTCATCGATCGGGCCAGCGTCGACAACTGCATTTAGGATACTGTCTGCATCCTCCCATTTGCCATTTGCTTGACATTCCCTTGACAGTCGGCTCGAGAGCATGAGCCATTTTTCGTCATACGGCCGAGAAGAATAATACGTGCGACATGCAGATAAGAACTTGGCGACAGCTCGATCTAGCTTCTCTTCGTCGTCGCTTTTCAGAATTTTAGTAATGTCTTTGGTCAATTGGGCGAGCTTTTTCTCGGTGAGCTCAGGACCTAATGATCGGACTGGTTGTAAAGGTATTCGCCTGCTAGTATTTGGGACGGTGGTATCCGCTGAGATGGACGTCGGTGGCCGCCATGGACTCGTGCTGGGAACTGTAGTTTGTTGTGTGGATGGAATCGAATTTCGTGTTTGATCTTCTGGATGCGACGAAGAGGATTCGGATACATTTCTTTGCGCTGAAGCTGCTGGAGCTGCTGGAGTTTCTCGGGGACCTTGCCCGGGGCTCTGGTCGATATCTCTCGGGCGAGGAGTGGGCTGTTCCCATCGATCTTGTATCTTGTCCTGGTTCTCATACCATCGTATCTCGGGTTTCGCAAACATAGCTGGATCCTCCAACTGCAATGCGGAAATATCGAAGGACCCATGATACTGCTTCGATGACTTGATCTTTTCTTTGCTCGCGACAATGGTTTTTAGTGAGTTGATTCGTCGTCTTCGGTCTTCCAGTAAGACGCCAATGGCACAAGATGTGCCGAGAGCAATCCCTCGGAGGGCGTGAATCGCGGCCTTTGATGGCACGGGCAACGGGGGTGACATAGTTCGAAGCCACGCTCTGCCGAATCGCGGCCGAGTGTCAACCCAACGATCTCATCTCCTCAATGACCTGACGTCGGGTACGAAGTATTGCAAGGGCTGTTGGAAGACCTCGTCAATTGAATCGATCGTACCACTCTACTGGCGCGGCCGGGGTCGGGTGGAATTTGGTTGGTTATCAGGTCCTACTACGTAACTTGCAGTGCCTACCTACCTAGGTATGGAGCAAGCACTTGAGAATCCTTACTTAAGGTACCTAGGTACTTCCCCATCCACCCAGGTAGGTAACTGGTACTATGCAAAGAATTTGTTTTAGATGAATATTATGTAGATCAATATGCACTTAGTGAGATTTGTCCTTATAGATGCATAAGGTAAAGCAAGACAGTGTCTTCGCAACGCTCTGGTCAATCCGCATCTCTTAAGTGGAATCCTATCTACCCTATGTCTATTCTTACCCCCTTTTGACCATATCTTCCTCCCCGAACGCCATGCAAATGCTTTGAGTTGTTACAATGTCTGGTACAGGCTGGCGGTCTAGAACGTCTACGCAGACATCTCGGGTCTCTCCAAGGGGAGCCATACTTCTAGTCGCCGCAAGATGGTCTGATACAAAAACAACATGCAACCGCTTTGTACGCTAGTCCAGACAAATCGTGGCCCAACCCCTCTAAACCACCCCCCAATCCCTTCTGTTCTATATATTAATTTTAGACCCCTGAAAATCGAGTCTTCGTCTAGCGGAATTGCGCCTGGTCGCGGCGTATGTGTCGAAGGTGATGATGTTGAGATAGGTCGTTTCTGTTGCTTCGGCGGTAGGGCTGACTGCGGCTGCTTCGACGTTGTATCTTTAAATCCTGATTTGGCGTCTGCAGCTGCACGGGATTTCGTCTTGCTCCCTACAGGAACAGGAACAGGATCGATCTGGGTCTGCAGCCGGGTCTTCACCACGTCGAGAGGACAAGTCATGACGCCGGCTAGGCCTCCGCCAGCCGCTCCAGTCAAAAGCTCCAGTCGGACCCCAATTTCCCGGCTCTTCTTCCATTCACGGGCCCAGCTTTGGAACTGCTCATAGAACATGAACTGCAAGGCAGAAAAGGGAAGATCCCGGTATAGGGTTGCCTTGAAACCCGAGAACAGCTCGGCAATGCCTTCAGTTCGGACAATGGTCTTGGCGGCGTCAAATGTCCCGCGATAGTTGTATCCAGATTTGAAAAAGGGGTTGTTGTAACGTCCCTGCAGCTGAAGACGAGTTTTCAAAACCTCCGAAGGTACGTAAACTATAGACGCGGCCAGATCGCCCAGGAAACCTAGTTTGGGAATCAGCATCATGCGAATAGTTCCTATTATAGACCTTATACATACCAGCTGTTAAATAGGCAACATGAGATTGGACCCCGTAGTCCAGCATGTGGCGCTTGCTCCATTCATACGTCCCAAAGAATAAAACTGTGCCGGGGAAGGATCCCATCATGGCTGGGAGCCAACCCCCATATAGGCCACGTCGAATCCCTTCTTGCCGCCATATCGTATAATAGGATGACCCTAGGGATGTGTATTTTGGTGGAATATGAGGATCGCCTTGTTGTCGAGTCTTGACTGTATCGAGAGAGTGCATCAACATGTCACCAGTAGTCCCACCGAGCCCTCCAGCGATCATGGACTGTGAAGGCACAGAGATCAGCCTAACAAGCCCGGAACTATTGCCGTCGTAGTACGCACATGGATATAGGGTGGACGCCCTTCCAGCTCCCCATGGCCTCCGGTCATCTTATGGCCTTGCGACTGAGTCGGAGAACTGATATCTGAAATGAGAGCTGTGTGCGCCGGGATCCCATCGTTATTCGCGATGGCGGAAACGGCTCGATCGGACGGCGCAGCGGTCGCGGCAGGCGGTAGGTTCGTGGACCATTGGCCTATGGACATCGCCTAGCTTTTCACCACTACCCTCAATGTTCGAATTGAGTTGATACGTGGTGGCGCTCGAACGCGATCGCTTACTGCTGCAGAAAGTGACCTGGTTTTGGAAATTTTCGGCTTAGGACCGACTATCACCGCGACCTGACGTGAGCGGCTGGTCCGTGCTGGGGGTCATAACCTAACCCGACGTCACCGAGCTTAAAGCCGCAAACGATGTGGGCTGGGTACTTACCCTTGGATAACTGCATGCGACTGAGGTCGGCCATGAACATCATTGTACGCATACATGCTCAGAGGATGTCTTGGCCGTCAAATAAAAAGTCCCATGGTTTTGTCTAGGTACAGTTGTATGCCGAGCATCCTTGCTTATGATAGGCTCTGGTGTGCGAGCTGTCAAATGCCGAAAGCGGTATCCATCTTCAGGTACGATTTATATGTAGACTACCTAGTTACCTGGCAGATCATCCGCCCTATTGCTGATTTCTAATATTTTCTGCGAATTCCCACCACCGCACTTTGCCAGACCTATGTAGTGGCCAAAGGACATGCGTAACCTTGCCGACGATCAAGCCGGTGGATATAGGCCCGTAGTCGTTGCTGTCTCTGCTCTCGTGCTCGCCTCCGTCGCCTTCTACCCAGATATGCCCTGGAGGCACCCGCACAGTGGAAACGGGATAGGGATTCCGTGTTCTGACGACGTCACCCTCGAGTCCAATGATCCTTTTGACGGTCAAGAGCTCTGGATCAGAGGGATTCCTGGGGTTGCGCGGGTTAAGGTTAGCGGAGAAACCCGGCACACAACCTCTGAACGAGCGGGTGCGTACCAGAAAGTGATAACCATGCCGTGTCTCAATCCATATTGTGCCCTATACTTGAAATTGAATACCACATCGTTTCTGGTCGTCTGGTCCTTCTCCGCGTTAAAGAAAGGATACATCGAAGGACCGCTAATCCAGGCCAGTTGGCCAACGTAGTCGTGGAACATGGACACCACGGGAATCCATGTCGCGAATGCGAAGAGCTGGAAGCTGAATCTCCCTAACCGATTCCGACCATTGGCAATTCGTGTCCATATCGGCCGGAGCGCCATCCAGCATGAGTCAGAATCGTAGCGCTATATAGGACGTTGTGCGAAGATGATGCAGGAGCAAGTTCCAAGACTGAAGCTTCACACACCTACCCCACTACATGCATCGTTAAGCAAAAATTAGGTACGTAGCGGCACTTAAATGATGGATAAGTGCTTACTACCCACCTAACTCACATACTTGATTAAAGTAGGTATGCACCTAGTGTGCATACCATGCATCTCCGATGCAAGTCTAGCAGTCGTTCCTATCCAAATTTTGGACTCAGGATTTCTTGGGGTGAATGGAATATTACAAAGTATATTTCTATAGTAGCAAGCTATGGCCTGAGCTTTTCAACAGGCTACCTGACCTGAGTATCGCAACGTTTCGCAACTAAGACGGTGAAGCGGTCATGGGAGCACTATGCGTCAACCCCGAATATCACTTCTCACTTCTGAACCGTCCATTTTTGTTATGAAACAATGCTCTATCCGCATGCTAAGGTGCTTTTGTGTCCCATAAGTAGCAAGATCCTCAAGATGACCCCAACCTAGCCATGAACCTCTAGATAGCCTAGACTAGAAATACTGTGTTGCTAGCAACACCATCGTCTTAGACGGTCTGGGGAATGTTATCATCGCTCTCGCTGACGCTCTCGTCTCCGCTGACTTCCGCATTTTCGCGCTCCCGTTTTTCCATTAATGCCTGTAGCTCGGCATCGTCCGAGTCTGTGACCGCCTTCGGCTCCATCTTGACAATCAGCTGGCCGCCTGCGCTTGTAATACTGCTGCGAATATCGACAATGGCCTCTTCCAATCTTTGAATGCCCACGTTCTTGTCCAGGCACGTGCTCGTCAACACGTATAGCGGCGGTGACACCAGTCTCACCTTCACCTGGTTGTCCTCGGTATTCCGTGCCTCGGCAGTTCTCAGTGCCGCCTTGACAGCGTCGATTCCCTCGTATTCGAAGCAGGTAACCTCCACATCGGCACGGACTTTGGTAGGCTGAGGAGTCAGGCGCTTTCCGATGTATGACTTTAGCTCCTCCGCCACGGGGTCGCTTGGGAATGTGATGTCGTTCCAAACATCCGGGTTCCTGGGAAGATGAGTTAGTGCCAAGAGATCGCGGCAAGGTACGAAGCTACACACGTTATCGAGAGCTTGAACGCGTCGATCGAGTGGCCGAATTTCTTGTTCAGCGGCCACGCTATGGTCTCATAAAGAGTCTCAATAAGCGTCTGGGTCTTCTCTGCGACATGGCGCATAATCGAATGAACCATCTTGCTTTTGTTATAGCGCTCCTCGCACTTGATGATATCTTCCGGAGAGACACGGCGCTTTGAAAGATCGATGTATCCTGGCACGCATTAGTTTATGGGCCCGGGCGCTTCTTGCGTTTGCTTGCTATGCATACCCTTCTCCTTGTCGACTCTGAGCACCACCACGACTTCGTTGCGCCCAACTCGAATAAGTTTCTGGATACTTCGGATACGACGCCGGGAAAGTTCCGAGAGAAGAATCATGCCATCGATGTTGTCGTACTCGAGGAGCTTCACATAGGCACCCATATCGGCAATCTGCACTGGTTAGGCGAATTCAGCATCCGGAAGGCAAAGATTGTCCACCAACCTGCTTCACATTGACCATGACGAACTCATCCGGTTCGGGGTATTTTTGCTCGTAAAAGCGACAGTTTGTCAACGACATGTTGGGCAACAGTGGTCGTAGTCAAGGGGAGAAGGAGGGACGGGTGAATGAGGACGGCCCGTTGTTGGCCTGAGGTCGCACGCTCGGGCAAGATTCAGAGGGTCCTGTGGGTGGCTTGTGGGATCCAATAGCCGTGTAAGTGTCGCAAATGGAAAATCGGCGTCTTGAGAGGGGTCCAAAGGTTGTGCGCTTGTTGAAATGAGCTGCATATATGAATTGCTCCCTCGTCGAGATACGTAAGAGTCACAATTTTGACACCGGGCGAAATCTTTATGACCTGACCGTGGGGTGTGGCGGCCGATATTTTTGATTTTTGGCGGGGTTAATGGAGGGAGGTTTCTGGCTAGGTAGTGAGCCACACCTTTTCTTACTAGCCACACGAGATATTCGATTAGATGCAACTGATGTACATGTACCGTTTACGTGCACCAACATTTGGAGCAAATTACATACCCACGCTTGTACAAAGTACCTAGGTGAAGTAAGCAGGTAGGTACATCTAAATTACAGATTAGTTGACCTTCCAGTGAATTGAACCAGAGGACCAAAGCCAATATTGCCTTAGGTACCTTAGTAACCTCAGCCTGCACGGATGGATGCCCAACCCGTCGACTTAAATATTATGAGGTAGAGGCATGAAGAGGTAGGTAGGTATCCCCTACCTGCCCGTCTATGCAAGCTCGATTCCGTTTATGTCCATATCCGAGAGGTCGGGTGAGGCCCAGGTCGGGCCATCGGCTTTCAGTGGTCAACACCCGGAACAAATTTCAAGCCGAGGGTACCCATCTCAAAACGAGATAGACGGGCGTGGGACCTCCACTAATAAGCGTAGGTAGGTACCTGTGCACACGCCTCCATCCGATCTTCCAAACTTTGCAGCAGGAAAAAATGTCTTGCTTCCACTCAAGAACTGTCTACCCGCACAGATGCCTGACGCGCCGCAAACGCGCTGGAAACACATGTCCAGTTCTAGGCAGTCCCCTCCCAGGTTAACAAGCTGTTGACAGCTACTCTAAGTGCAATTCGGACTGCGGCTTTCCCACCGGACGGCACGGTGAGGCCGCTAATGATGTCCTTCTCCCTAGCTAGCTATTGAGAAGGCAGCATAATCCTTAACCAAGACCATGGACTCTTCCGACGCGACAGCCGCCGGGACGGCCATATCCCAGGCCGCCTCGGCCATCCTAGATACCTCTGCGGTTGCTGTTACTTCGGCTGTCACGCGAGCAGATGAGGTCGCGCGTGTTCACGGTTCTTCGTCATGGCTAGGACTCGTCGCCAGGTTCATACTATTCATACTCCATATACTATCAACCATATTGTATTGGAGCTTGAAGCTCACCACCATATCTGTACCGACGCTGCTATTCACGCTGTTCTCCACAAGCTGGACGGTGACCATGAATGCTACTACTCTGTAAACTATGCCCTCCCCTCTCACAGAGCCTCGGTTGGCTAACGTCGGAGACAGGGCAGTGATCTTGTTCCTCATGTTCTCGGCCGTCACCTGGGTCGTGAGATATCGCTACTTGAACATGTACTCACGCCTTCCTCCAGAACCCCAACGCAAGGAGCCTGGATTGGACCTTGTCCCGGATACCCATGAAGAGGGTGCTAAACCTGGGTTGACGAATTATCTGGATGAATTCCTCAGTGCTATCAAAATCTTCGGGTACCTTGAGCGCCCCGTGTTCCATGAGTTAACCCGAAGCATGCAGACCAGGAAACTGATCGCTGGCGAGACCCTGAATCTTGAGGAGGAGAAGGGATTTTGCCTTGTTGTTGATGGCCTCGTTGAGATCTTCGTCAAATCTTCCCACCGAGACCGAGCTTCTAACCCAGCCGTGCCTCAGGACGACTCGCCAGACTCCTCAATTAGTGATGATGAGCGTTCCGTTCCAGGCCAGCAACGGTACCAGCTATTGACTGAAATTCGAAATGGCAATCCGATGTCGTCTCTTTTCTCAATCATGTCTTTGTTTACAGAAGATGTCAGACTTAGAGTACCCGACGACGACACCGCGGAGCCTAATGCTAGTAGTGGGCGTCTGAATCATCAACACGTGCCGTCTAGCGCTGGCCTTCCGCGCCAGGATGACGTGCCGAGTTTCAGGGTTAGAGCCCACGATCTTGCTAGAACTGACGGGGCGTCTTCGTCCATTGACGAGCCCGACGTTACGAGACCTTCCTCCGGCGGTGGAACGTCGTTACCGAAAATTCCCCCCATTTCCCTCGACGAGTCACCAATAGCTCGCCACCCTTCTCGTCCTGTCCCCAAAAGGGTGGCCACGTCTGTCCACCCCGACATCATTGCGAGAGCCACAGTCGATACGACTATAGCGATAATACCCGCGAGTGCATTCCGTCGATTAATCAAAGTTTATCCTAAAGCAACTGCTCATATTGTTCATGTCATCCTATCAAGGTTTCAGCGTGTTACACTTGCGACAGCGTATCATTACCTCGGTCTAACCAATGAGGTCCTTCACATGGAAAAGGAAATGCTCAACTTCACCACCTGCCAACTGCCAAACCTTCTTCGAGGTGATGCCTTAGACCGCCTAAAGGAAAAGTTCAGCCAGGAGAGGGAGCGGGCCGGCGACGTGGAAAGCGGAAAAGGAATCGCTTTGCACAATGCGTCGGCAACCCATCGCCGACGTAGGTCCTCCACGGGTTTACGCAAGGAGGCAGCATTACAAGCGATGTCGCGTCTTCGGCCTCAGTCCGTGGTGGCATCCACCATTGTTCCTCCCCATGAGCGCCTTTCAATACATACTCCCAGCCCCGGTGACCTGTTGGCTAACGTCCAATTAGCTCGTGGCAGCGGGACAAGACCATCAGGCACATTAGAAATCCCTATAACCCAGCCTTGGCATCCCTCAGATACCTTGCGGAGAGATGACGCGAGCCCTTTGGCGCAGCGGACTTTCGACCCTTTCTCAACTCAGAAACGGGCTCGCTTATCAATTGATCCCCGAGAGTCTGTGGACGAAGATAATCTTTTCAGGGTCTCCATCCTGGAGTGCGTCTTGAAAGCCCTGGGCATGAGCAGCGGCGGATCATCTTCTAGAGGACCGGGATCCACTGAAGGGTCGCCAAGACTCGTTTCGTATGACCAGAGAAGGCAGAAAGCAGTATTTAGCAACAACGCGTTTGGCTTCATGGACCCCTTCGATGGCTCAGCTGACTGGGATGCCGAGTCGATGACTTCTGGTGGCGTTTCCATGAGTGCTCCGCCCAGTGTGCAGTACTTAGCCTCCGAGATGAAGCACGAAGTAGAGATCGTTTTCTTCCGTAAAGGTTCTATTTTGGTTGAGGAAGGGGAGCGGAGTCCGGGATTATACTATGTCATCGATGGATTTCTTGACATTTGTCTCCCCTCAGAGCACCCTGGAAGCGACATCCTAAGCAGGACATCTGCGACTGCTATGCATGGGGCAGAATCCAAAGACACTCCGCGCCGGTCGTCGTCATCCATGCCTACATCGAACATGGCCAACACCAACACATTCACACCAGATGAGAAACGAAACGCGAAATCAAATCGCCGTCGCGTAGGCCTCGTCAAACCCGGTGGCCTCGCAGGGTATATCGGCACGGTATCATCTTACCGATCATTCATCGATGTGATTGCGAAGACCGATGTGTACGTTGGCTTCATACCGCGGGCGACGTTGGAGAAGATTGTTGAGAAATACCCAATCATACTCCTCACCATGGCAAAAAGGTTGACAAGTTCCCTTCCGAGACTCATCCTCCATATTGATTTTGCCCTTGAATGGGTCCAAGTCAATGCCGGCCAAGTCTTGTTTCATAAAGACGAGGAGAGCGAGGCTATTTACATAGTTCTCAACGGCCGGCTCCGGTTGGTAGAAGATCGGAAAGGTGGTGGAATGAACGTTCGCGCAGAGTACGGCCAAGGCGACAGTGTTGGAGAATTAGAGGTCATGACTGAGTCCAGTCGTTCAGGGACCCTGCACGCTATTCGTGACACGGAGCTGGTCAAATTCCCTCGCACCTTGTTCAACAGTCTCGCCCAAGAGCATCCCAACATTACGATCAAGATTTCCAAGATCATCGCTTCTCGGATGCGGGTGCTAGTCGATGATCCTTCTAACCTCACGGTGAAAGATGCGACGACGTCTGGTACATCAATTAATAAGATCTCTTCGACACTAAACATACGGACAGTTGCCATTCTTCCTGTCAGATCAGGCATTCCGGTTGTTGAGTTTGGGAATCGACTGATGAACGCCCTTGCCCAAGTAGGCACTCCTAATGGCGCCACATCACTAAACCAGTCTGCGATCCTCAGCCACCTCGGCAAGCATGCTTTTAATAAGATGGGAAAGCTAAAGTTGTCTCAATATCTTGCTGACTTGGAAGAGAAATATGGACTAGTCGTCTACATCGCCGGTGAGTGCTTTTCTGTTGGTTACCCCTTTTATTGTAATGATGAGCAAATTTATTCCAGAGCGCCGTCTATGAAGGCTTTAAAACTCTAATTTTTTCCTGACTGCAATACACGTATCGAATATATCAGTTTCGGCCTCCGTTAATGCCCATGGCTAATGTTGACTGAACAGACACGAGTGTCACATCTCCCTGGACACAAACTTGTATTACGCAGGCAGATTGCATACTGCTTGTAGGCCTGGCCGAAGGCTCTCCAGAAATCGGAGAGTACGAGCGGTTCATGCTTGGCATGAATTCGACTGCCCGTAAAACATTGGTCATTCTTCACGCCGATCGGTATTCGCCACCGGGTCTGACCAGGTCTTGGTTGAGGAATCGTGTATGGATCAACGGTGGCCATTATCACCTACAAATGACCTTTGGTCCCACGACCGTGGCTCCGACTCCGGCTCCAAGGAAAGGCGGACCAACTCTCAAGGAGCGCGTGCAGATTCTCCAGGCTGAGATTCAGAAGTACACAGTTCGGAAGATACGCCAGAGACCGTACTACTCGCCCGACGCCCCTTACAAGGGAGACTTCCAGAGGCTTGCGAGAAGACTCTGCGGCAAGTCAATTGGTCTCGTTCTCGGGGGAGGTGGCGCGAGGGGTATTGTACAGGTTGGTATTATCAGAGCTATGGAAGAGGCAGGCATTCCAATTGACATCGTCGGCGGCACATCAATTGGCTCGTTCATTGGAGCACTCTACGCCCGTCATGCGGATGTAGTGCCCATGTTCGGCTTGGCGAAGAAGTTCTCGGGCAGGATGGGGAGTATCTGGCGCTTTGCGCTCGACCTGACGTATCCGTCCGCCTCGTATACTACTGGCCACGAATTCAACCGGGGAATCTTCAAGACATTTGGCAAACACCAGATCGAAGATTTTTGGTTGGAATATTACTGCAACACTACGAATATCAGCAAGAGTAGAGGAGAATTCCATACCAGCGGATATGCTTGGCGATACGTGCGAGCGTCGATGTCTCTGTCCGGGTTAGTACCGCCCCTGTGCGACGAGGGCAGCATGTTGTTGGACGGTGGATATATCGACAACTTGACTGTGTCGCACATGAAATCCCTGGGCGCCGACGTCATTTTTGCCATCGACGTGGGAGCCATAGACGACGATACTCCCCAGACCTATGGAGATTCGTTGTCTGGCATGTGGGCTTTCTTCAACCGGTGGAACCCGTTTTCGACCATTCCAAATCCCCCAACACTGGCAGAAATCCAAGCTCGATTAGCATACGTATCCAGTGTCGACGCTCTCGAACGAGCCAAGACAATGCCAGGATGCATCTACATGCGACCTCCAGTCGACGAGTACGGGACGCTGGACTTCGGGAAATTCGACGAAATCTACGAAATGGGTTATAAATTTGGCAAGGACTTTTTTGCCCGGCTCAAGCAAGACGGCGTGCTTCCTTTGGTCGAAGAAACCGAGGCAAAGAAGGCGTTGCGAAGGACAATGGCCCCCCGCCGTGCAAGTATATAGCCAGATTATTATTGGCCATAGCCAGGGTCATCGATGTTCACACAAATTTTGTTCGAATTTGACTCATTCTTAGTGAATTCGTACTGGAATAGTCATACAATAGGAGAATCCAAATTCATAAAATAGAAAATTACGACGGTAAACAAGCATAACCACTGTTAGTATCCGGTATGAAGATATTCGGGTGCGTCTGCCCTGTCAGTTCCAAGTTGGATATTATCCGCGTTCCGGCCTTTCAGGCTAATTGTAGGTAGCAGACAGTGGTACTGGTATACACCTTCCTTAAGCATCGCCATTTAAAAGACGTGCGACCCCGACAAAACCTGGTGGAATCACCTGCTTGTTCTTCTAATCAAAGCCGAGGTTCGTGTATGTGGTTAGTTCCTGTCTTGGGTATGGATCCCCCTTTTGGGGTTCGGAGCACAGCTCGAAACCCGCCACACAGCCATATAGGGGGTAGTGTCTAGCTGACATAATAACGCAAAGACTAGGTAAAAGCCCTAGTTAGTACCATTCTTATTGTTGGCTCCATATATGTCACCGTCGTCTCTTGTGAGCTTAATTAAAACGTGCAGTGTAAGCAGATCTCGTTAACTAAAGTATCGTTGACATGAAGGTCAGTGGGATTCTTGCGGCAGCCTGCCTCACCAGCATGGCTTTGGCCCAGACTCGAGCAAAAATCAGTGAGGCTCTGTACACAAGTTTCCCATAACAGACAGAGACCTAACAGATTTTGATTATCAAGTGCCGTTAGGAGACAGCATCACGGCGCTCACCTGTTGGAGGCCTAAGCTATGGGATATATTACAGGCCAACAACGTCACGGACATGATCGAGTTCGTAGGCACAAGGACCGACAATCCCGAGCGATGCAACGCGACAGACCCGGACTGGAATAAGAACCATGAAGGCCACCCGGGATTTCTCGCCATCGACATCGCCACCGACCGCCACCTCGAGGGCTGGCTCAACACCACCAAGCCCGACATCGTCATGTTCATGCTCGGCACCGACGACATCGCCCAGGGGAAAAGGGAGGACCACATCCTCCTCGCGTACACCGACATGGTCGCGCAGATGCGGGCCAGCAATCCCAACATGACGATCATCGTAAGTCCTACCTACCCGGTACTACGTAAATACGCAGTCGAGACTTCCCGCACGCACGGCTCTCGTGTACACACACACACACACACACAAAACTGCTGACAGGTTTCGCGCCAGGTCGACACCGTCGTCCCGTTGCCCGTGAGCGACGACGCGGTGCGGAGCCTCAACGCGGCCATCCCCGCGTGGGCCTCGGAGCAGAACCGGACCGGGTCGCCGGTCCACGTCAACGACATCTACCCGTTCCCGAACACGGCCCTGCGGGACGGCATCCACCCCAACGACGCCGGGGACGACATCATCGCGGACGCCCTGGGCCCGCTCCTTACCCGGATCGTCGCCGGCTCGAACACGACCGGGAACTCCACCGGGGCGGGATGAGAGGGGTTTAAGAGGCCCGTCTGCTTCGTTGCGGTGGGTAGGTAGACGAGCCGTGCGTTGCGGGAGGGATGCGGTTGCGGCGCCATATATAACTGGCGAGCAACAAGATACTGGTAAGGCGTCCATAGAAGAGCAAGGTGATGATAACTAGTTGTACCGCTTCAACGCTAAGAGATGATGCTAGACAGCCATCGGTCTCAAAGAAATCCAACCCCCATGTGTGCCTCTCGGTGCATTATTGCACCAGCTTCTAGGTAAAGGCCTCTATCTCAAAGTCCCACAGTGGTATATCTTAATGCCTCTATTGCATAATGTTGTTCGTTCGTTGTGATATCCATCAGTTTGGTGTCAAGCAACAAGTCGTCGCATGAACCGGCCAGCGCGTGTTTAGTGTCTACATTGTACCCCGATTTCTCGTCCAGGCATCTGTACGTAAGAGATCACAGTAGTACTACGTTTACACTCAATGAACTTCATCCCACAACTGTCTTCTTACACACACTATCTCATAGTTTGAGACCAACGGCTCTCACAACAAAACAATGTTACGGTTGTTGGTCGTAGATAGTCTTTGTGCACAGCTACACAAAGACTATTTGGAGAATCGCCCCTTTGTTACAGAACGCCACGAGTGTTTGAAACCCAACTATGTCTTACTTTGAAGGTATATATGCCGATCGAAGGACCCACCCTGAGATAATTCTTTATACATCGACATTAACAACCATCCTTCCTCTTTGAGACCCCTAATCGAATCCCACCAACAAGCATTTCAACACCGTTACAGGTACACAAGAGAATACACTTTCAACTATCCGCCAAGATGTGCCGAGAAGGCTACAAGATCACCTGGTGCGCCCTGGGGCAGCACCAGATCGGCGAGAAGCAGCCTGCCTGGAAGTACACGTGCTCGGAAGCGAGCGACGCCGGCTTCGGGTCCTGCGGGCGCATCGTCGCGGCCAAGCCCTCGACCCTCCTCCTCCAGTGCGTTAGCTGCCGCAGGAGGCTGCGCGAGGCCCGTGCCGCGGAGGAGAAGGCGGCCACTACCACTACCGCCACTGCCGAGGGCTCTTCGCAGGGCGGCGGTGATAAGTCGGGCTGCTGGTAGGTAATGATCGGCCCGCTATGATAGGCCACAAATAGGTGAGTACTGGTTTTTCTTTTTAAAGGAATGTCATTCGTTTTATCTCGTCAGCGACGAGTCCTTCCTTGCTGGTTTAGGGAACGGCATCGAGGTATGAGTGGTTCTGGCCGTTTATCTGAGTACACGAAGCGGAAGGGCATGATTTTTTCAGGGGAGGGGGCAGACTAATAAGGAGGATTTCCTCTACGACTAGGCGGCAGAAAAAGAAGGAGAAGAAAAAAGAAAAGAAAAGGGGGGGGGAGTTAGTTATGATTAGAATAAAATAAAATCCAGGTGAATAGTAGGCACTGAGAACTGTTCGAGTTACAGCCGAAGATAAACATATCATGTTTAGCTACCGGATCAGCAATAAACTATAATACCCCTGTAATCTGACAGATCCCCGGACGGGATCACCGGCCTTCAGCCAACGTGATATAAATGGAATCCACCGTTTTATCGAGACGGGACCACCACCTATAGCACTTACTATAGCTCCGTTAACGCTCCGAACCCTGGCCCCGCTTCAGGGAGATCCCCGGCCATGAACGGACTCACGGCGGAGATATTAGCCCGTGCAATTATCTTCACTCGCAGAGGGATGCGAGGTTGCAGACAACAACGAGCATCATGTTGACGCCGGGGCTCGCGGGTAGTAATTTGGCCGCTGCTGAAACAGCAGATCAAAGAGCAAGAAAGGGTGGTGAAGATTCCGCGGTGGCTTCAGAGGTATGAGAGCTTCCCAAACAGCGGTTAGAAGGTGAGAGCCAGCCGAAATTCTGGATAGCAGGTAGGTAGTCTGTACGGTGGGGGATGACACAGCTGAGCGTGATGGCCTTCACCTATGCGCAGCGGGAAACGGCATCAACGGACTCGCCTCAGAAGTCTCGGGTCTCTAATCTGGGAACTGTGATGATGCCGCATGCGACACGGTAAGCACCACAATATAGGGAATAGTTAGCTGAAGAAGCAGTGAGGTTCGCTCAAGATACCTGCGGAGTGTCAGTGTCTACCGGCAAGATTCGATGACGTGGAGCGACGCCCCCAATGGTGCCATCGTTAACGACTAACTCCCTTCCATCTCATGGGTATTTGTTTTAGGAAAGTCTGGTTCCGCCGAATCGTAGCGAAAAAGAGAGAAGTGATGATGTTGCAAACTCTTTTGTACCTAAGCACTGGGCATTAGCAGTGATAGGTATACAGAGATGAATGATCCCAGCTTGTAAATTCAGACCGAGATGCGTATCTCCGATTCGTGATGTTCGTACGTGATAAGGATCCCTCGTTGTTTTCGTGTATGACTTCAGCAGGCCCTGAACCCTCTGCCGGACGAAGCCAGCTTGTTGGGGTTCTGGTGCACATATCATCATCAGTCAACTTGCGCCTCTGGTAACGTTTCTCGCGCTGGAATCACCCATGCAGCTGGATTCGTGTTTGTTTGATATTAGATATCGCCCCCCAAGGTGTGTGTGATGATGATGATATCTTTTATGATGCCTTCGGGCACATGATCATTCTCGCTGGCACGCTGAGCACGCATAAGCCGTCAACTTTTTGTTGACGCACCCAGTGAGAGCAGGTCTGCCTTTTATACCCTCGGAGTCACTCGGCGAACGGACCACACGGCTGGCTTAGCTTCAATCCGACGACCCAACGAGCCCCTCCTCGAATCACAGTAGTTTAGGTTTCAATTCAGGGTTCAGATTAGGTGCTGGTATATAACTCCCTAGAGCTGACGCTGACCTCATGTTTGTGGTTGAGGATTGGTGCGCAAGTGGTAGGCGGGAGGTTGTAGGTTCAATAGCACTGGAATTGTAGCACAGAGCTCCAATGTACCGGTACTCTACTTACGCCTTTAGCTTTACCGGTGCCAAAACTACCAAGTTATCCAATGTAGTTACATAGTGTACCTAATTAACTTTGAACTCTTCCAGCGCCGACCTACCGTTCTAATACATACCTCTACGTTGTATACATTAGGTGAACTAGGAGTGCATAAGGTTGTGACTTGACTGGTTTAGGTACCCTGTGTACTATACATGTAACCTAATACCTAGGTAAGAGGTAGGCAGGTATTACACCGAACTGTCCACCTCATAAGCCGGTACCCAAAGCAGTAAGCAGCAGTGCAGCACCAGCAAGTAACCAGCCAATCACTCCCAGCAGCAATTCATGTGGCGCTCAGCATGCGGAAACGTAACCCTGAAGTTGAAGGGACACTGCTTCTAAGTAAGAGACCGGAGGTAACAGCTTAATCGCCTTGTGGTAGTTGGTAGTAGGGGGCTGTAATGCGACGGTCTGTTTTGGTTGGTCAGGCCGAAGTTGTCAAGCTCTAGTTACCAAGCTAGGTTAAGGTCTTAGGTCCTTTACTCCTCCGTCACCTTCTATGTGTAGGCCGCAGAAGCATTAGAGACATGTAAATCAATAACTAGAGTATAAGATATTGTCGGTTTTTTAGTAAGGGCCAGGCGGTGCTATTAATGTTCAAGAACCGTAACACTCGGGGGTATGCCTTTCTAAAGAAATAATCTCGTCTAGACAACAAGGCTTTCTTCTCCGGGCACTAAAGCCTGCCTTCACAGCCTCTACTTAAACTATGCTATCTTACACTTAACAGATGTTAGATACGCCGGAGAAAGCTGGTATAACACGGAACAGTTTGTCTAAAGTACAACTAGAAGAAAAGAGGGGGCGGCATCGAGGAGTCCAGGTTTGCCAGGCGACCCCAGCAGCGGCGCCCCGACCCGCACCCGCCAAATTTACATTTACGCTTGCCGTAAAGGCGAAGATGATATGTGAACAGTAGGCAGGCTGGATGCCGTTGTGATTGGAGGCAGGTAACGTTCAGTGGTATGGACCGATCTGGACCTGGACCCCAGTGAACATGATTGGTGGGCCTCGCATTATGACGACAATATGAGCAGACACAAGTTAGAAGGGCGAACTCGGTTCCAGCCGCGAGTAGATGGCAACATTGAGACGTTGATGTTGCGGACTTCCGTCTGATAAATAGAAAAAGCGAACCGAGCAACTTTCCGAGGCCTCTTGTCTTGTCTTATCTTGTGTTGTATGAGGGAGACACTGCGGAGTGCGGAGCCTTGATCATCAACAGTAATACTGAGCTCGAGTCGACATGGTGTAAGATGTCTATGAAATTGATATATTGATAATACCCCTGAAGAAGCGACCAAAACCCAATGCATCCAGCACAGAGAGAAAACACCCCTGCGTGTCACCTACCCGACTGGGTTTTCTCTGCAGAAATGCGACGCGAGGCCAAATATGGCAGTACCGAAGACTATCCAAGGTGGCACAGGGTTGGGCAGGACTCCGCAGTTCCGAAGCATCGTGGGTCCTAGGCGGTGCCGCGGGACGAACCCTCGCCGAGACGTCGAGAGGCCGGCCATGCTGTCATCTCAAGAGAAGCGCTCTCGTATGCTTGGGTAGAGTCAAAAGCTCAGGGGTTGTGCGCGAGCTTCGTTCAGGTACGGTATCGATCTCCTGATAAGGGGGCATTGTGGCTAACACGGACATTCCGGGCAGTTGTTCTTGCCTTTGCGTTTTCTTGACATCTGTCACCAACACGTATGTTGGTGTATTCGTAAGATTCTATCGCTTGATCAAAGCCGTCTTACCTACATTTGGGAAAGGACGGGTGAGATAATACCAACAGTGCCTCAGTGCAGAAATAACCGCGCAGTCTGAAACGGAGTTAAATAATCTTGCCTGATGACGATGACGACATGAAAAGAGAAGAAGAAGAAGCAAAAGAGCTTCTTCTTTGTACACGTACTGACGTACTACTGTAACTAACAAGATTGTTGGGGGCAAGGGGAGCAGGGGGGCTGCAGGGGGGATTCACGAGACCCACGGCGGATGTATGACGGCGCCAGGGAAGCGGGAATGACATCATGTCTCAGCCAAAGAAATCGGGCCAGGGCCATCGACCCTTCCACAACAAACCCGATCCCCTCTCCGATCGAATAGCAGGCCGTTTGCCGTGGCTTGATGATGGCATTCCGCGTTGACTATGCACATCCCTTGGGCGATGGGGCCAATTGCTTGTCATCGTCCTGGCCAGACCCTAGACCCTAGACCCCAGACCTCACCGCACTCCCGTCTATCTACTATTTATTAGGGAGAGGGTAAGACGTCGAACTCACACACATAGGTACATACATATTCGTTTCGCCACCCCATCTCCAGTCTCATACGAATACCAGGCGCGCGGGCTCTCAGCAGTACATTCAAGCCAAGAAGTTTGCGTGTAGTTTCCGACAACATCCCATTCCTACCCATAAACTCTCAACACCTCTCGACAAACGGGAAAGCATTAGCCAAAGCCAAGCCGAGACCCCAAAACGAAACAAGAAAAAAAGAAGAAGAAGAAGAAAAAGGCGAAACGAAACCGAAGATGGGAAAACTGTCCCCCGTCGACCCGCGCGGCTACCTGCCCTCGCGGGCGCACCCGGAGCACCGGTCCCACCGCAAGGAGCTCGAGAAGCAGCACCCGTTCACGTGGCAGACGCCGCTGGTGCTCGGCATGATCGGGGTGGGGCTGGCCTGGAACGTCGAGAAGCAGGTGCGCAAGTGCGAGGAGCGCAAGGAGAAGGAGCAGCGCGAGGGCCGCGAGCGCGACGACCGCCGCCGCCGCCGCCGGCGCGAGCAGCAGATCCGCGGCGGCGCCCGGGACCCCACGAGAGGAGACGACGAGGAGGATGATGATGAGGGGGAGGAGGGGGAGGGGAAGGGGAAGGGGAAGGGCCAGGGCCCCGGTAGACGGAGCAGCCGTCGCCGCGGCCACGACGACGACCGGAGCGTATCCAGAGAGCCTCGGGACCCCCGCGCTCATCGCAACCGCTCCGCGGACTACCGCCGTGATCCTCGGTACGATGAGGAGTACTACGACCCGAGATACGACGGGCGGTACGTCGATCGCGTTGAACCCCGGTATGATGGTCGGCACGACGATCGGTGTGACGACCGGAGAGGGCGGGAGCCAGAAACGCGTCGGAGGAGTCGCCGCGACTCTTGGTAGTCTTTGCCTTCCCTTGCACCACCCCACACTCGCTGTCATTAGCATTTGGACAGTCTGCTTCTTGCTTGTATCGAATATTTCTGAGGGAAAATAAAAAGAGAAAAAAGAATAAATAACATGAAGAGTACGACAAAACTCGGTATCGGGCTTATGGGCATCAATTCGGGCGGGGTTTAAGGTATTATTCGATCGATTTGGCGCTTTTATCGTATATCAGGGCAAGCAATTGGCATTCAACCGCGCAACGGAGTCACGTGGGCATGGGAAATGGAATTTGATGATGGCGTAGATTGGATTGCTGGGGTGCATCCATGTTTTACTTATCTATATACACGTCGTTACGAATTTATGATGATGAAACCACCAACACACGTATCAATGTGCAACGTTCACATATATTTTCTGTTCTATCGCGTGCCCAATCCAAATTCCTCCTTACAACGTGACCATGTCCGTCTACGACTCCGTCAGCGCCTTCTCGGCCGCCTCGGCCAGGATCTCGAAGTGCTCGACGACGTGGCGCTCCTCGACGGACGGCGTCGCGGGGCAGTGGCGGACGGCGAAGACGTCGCCGCCGACGACGGTGCTCGAGAGGAAGATCCTGCCCTCGGCGATGACGGTATTGTACATCTTCCTCGTGAGCGCGTTCCGCTCCTCGGGCGTGGCGTCGGGGCGGCGGCCCCGCAGCCGGAAGACGGTGAGGGCGAAGCGCGGGCCCGTGACGATCTCGAAGAGGTCGGGGCGGCCCCGGACGAGCCCGGCGAAGCGCTCGGCGAGGCCGACGTGGCGGCGGATATGGGCTTGTAGGCCGCGGACGCCGTAGGCGCGGAGGACGAACCAGACCTTGAGGGAGCGGAAGCGGCGGCCGAAGGGGATCTGCCAGTCGCGGTAGTCGGTGACGAGCCCGGAGTCGGTGTGGTAGTTGCGCAGGATGGGCAGGTCGACGCTGAGCGCGTCGACGAGCGGGCGCCGGTCCCGCACCCACAGCGCGCTGCAGTCGAAGTTGACCAGCAGCCACTTGTGCAGGTTCGTGTTGTAGCTGTGGAACCGCCCCAGCCCCGCCGCCAGGTGCTGGTACTCGGGGCAGATGAGCGCCGCGCCCGCGTACGCCGCGTCCACGTGCACCCAGATCTCGCCCGGCTGTTCCTCTCCCTCTCCGGGCCCCGCCGCCGCCGCCGCCGCCGCTGCCGGCGGGGCCAGCTCCGCCAGCACGTCCGCGATCGAGTCCATGTCGTCGACGGCGCAGGTGTCGGTGGTGCCGAGGGTGGCGGTGAGGTAGAAGGGCTCGAGGCCGTGGGCGCGCAGCTCGAGGATGGTCCTGCGCAGCTCGGCGCCCGTCATCCGGTAGCCGTCGGCGGCGTGGACGGGGACGGCGCGGAAGCGGACGCCGGCGATCTGGGCGGCCTTCTTGGTGGCGCTGTGGGTGGCGACGCTGCCGAGGGCGACCAGCCTGCCGCGGCGGAGGGCGACGGCGTCCTCGCGCTCCTCCCCGTCGGCGACGTGCGCGGTCGCCTCGCGCAGGTACTTGTCGCGCGCGGCGACGAGCACGGTGGCGATGGCCTCGGAGGCGGTCCCGTGGATGACGCCGCCGCCGTTGGTGGGGCCCGTCGAGAGGAAGCAGGCCGGCAGGCCGAAGGCCTTGGCCAGCCAGTCGAGCACGATGGTCTCGAGCTCCGTCACCGCCGGCGAGCAGATCCAGTTGAAGGCCGCGCCGGTGAAGGCCGCCGAGTACATCTCGCCCAGCATGGCCGGGAAGCTGCTGGACGAGGGGAACCACGCCAGGAAGTTGGGCGATTGCCTGCTTGCCGCGTCAGCGTGAACGGTTCCCGGATGCTCAATGCTCCCGGCCCAAACGGCCCCGCCGTGGTATGGCGAACCAATGCGTGATACCGGGAAGCACCTTGGCTTCTATGTCCTTCTGGATATCGGCCCAGGCCTCCCCATCCTGAGGGGCCTCTTCGGGCAGGAGTTTTCTCAGGTACCCGGGCTCGACATTGGACGCCACGCGACGTTGCTCAATGTTGTCGTAGTAATTCACGACTACGATAAGTCATTAAATGCTGAGGCAACAGGCGGTATTGCTGGCGCTTGGCTACTCGGGACTCACTCTCGTCTATGGACGATATGGCCGCTTCTCGGAATTGCTTAGAATCCATCCTGATTCGCCCGCCCGTCTTGGAAAAAAAGAAAAGAAAAAGCGATGCCCTTGGCTCCTTATGATAGCAGGAAGCAAGTAAAACGTGCACGCAAGAGACGCCAATGAACTTTGAAGAACACTATAATCAGAATTGAACCTCTGTAGGCAATGGTTCTATATGATTTCTTCAATCCTATATCTGTACCTACGATCCCGTCCACAAGTAACCGATTTTGGTGTGCTACACCCCGAGCGATTTCGCTGCGCAGGTTGCCCCACCTTGCAATACCACATCATGTACATGTACTCTACATCGTTCGATGGGGAAAATGAGTCGCGTATGTTGTTGACTAATCAGAGAAGCTTCATATACGGTCCCTAGGTAGGATTACCCGGGCGAAGTAGTGAGGCCTGTAAGCAGTGTACATGTACCTAACCTACTAGGTATATACATGGATGCGCATACGAGATCCGGGATACCTTAGGTAGAGGCTAGAAAGTAACGGGTAAGCGGGGCTACCTGTAGTACATGTAGCAGTAAAAAGTGGACGACATTTGCGACTCGTAGGGCGTAGGAAGACATAAAATGTCAAGATCGTGTCGACCCCGCGGGACATTGAGGGCCTACCTCTTACAATAACTCTAGACACTTCGCCAGCGGGATAACGACCGGCTCCGAGCGTCGGCTTTTCAGAACAGAATCGAGGTTAGGCTCGTAATGCTGTGACTCGATTCATTTTTACCCATTGGAACCACGATACACAGTCTAGGTAGACAAGGGGTAAACAGGCATTTGCGGAAGAGCAGATACTGACTGACACCTGCCTGACAGTTCTGGCAACTGGGATACGATAACATACTCTACGCAGTATTGGATGCCACCAAAGAGAGACCTATTCTTATCCTCAGTATCTACACCTCACCAACATGAAATTCCTACTGTATACCTATATCTACATGCGTTGAAGTGGAAGACAATCTCTTAAAGTCGCTTCTCAAAGTCACCACACCCCGATATCCCTCTAGACAACACCTTACGCCCCTATCAATTATGATTTCCCGTTCCATTTACCCCTATCTTTCCGCCACCCCAAATGGTATAATCATGGTCGTTCGAGAACTGTCCCTTGCCCGGGTATGACCATATCAGGTCTCCCCACATTGGATGATCCGTTGAAAGCTTGCCGTTATCTCCTTGATATTAGTATACGCATGGTAAGTAGAAACACAGCATGTAGCACTTACCAGTCTGCTCGCCGCCGGCTGTGTCATGTTCGGCCTTCGCCTCCGATACATAGGGTGCGTCGAGGCCCCTCTTGATGACATATTGGTAGTAGAATATCTGCGCGGTTAGCCCCTATTTACTACGGCACGCAGAATTTATAGGAATTCCTTACATCCCAGACATGCGGTCCACTGGCAACCCCGCGACTGATATTCGACGGCGCATCCCAAGGACCGTTGACTAGGATCGCCTCGCATCGGTAGAACTTAGGATCGTAAGGCACATCGTGTCCTAAATTATACCTGGCAGAGTATTCCGCCCCCTTGAGGAGCAAGTTCTCGTATAGAGAGTAGGCGTCAAATCCCTGAGACTGGGCTACCCGGGCTGCTTCAGCTGCCCAACCCAGCCCAGTCATCGCGTGTCCTTGGTCTCTGCCAGTTTCGGCGCCTTGTCCAGTTTCTGTATCCCAGTTTCCGAGGACGCCAGCGCAAAGATCGTTCTGATAGGCATTCAGGGCGTAATTATACTATGGGTGAAAGGTTAACGTCTATGTCGTTATTGGTAACAGGCCATACATACCATCGCCACGTCGTCAAGATACACAGCAAACGACAGGAGAGCTTTGATGCTGGCCAAGCCATAATTTGCCTGACCTATGATGAGCGACTGTCTTGCGAACAGCCAATAGATCTGATTTGATAACCCAGTCGTCCCCGAGGCTTTCGCCCCCTTTTCAATCCAACCCCCCTCCCACCTCATAATCTCGGCAGCATTGACTAATAGATCCCCGTCTAAAGCCACAAGAAGAGACGTATCCGTGCCGATAATATCTGTCAAGCTGGATCCCCAAGCATCCAGAATGGCTGTAGCTGTATCCCAATGTGTTTTATCCCGGGTAATATACCACTAGATCAATTAAGAGTCAGTGTTCCTATATTTTCTAGTAGGCTAGCCAACTATCAGAGGCTTCCGAGTTGTAGGCCACGGATTTCTTATTCTCCAGTATACACCAGTGACAGTATCAACCTAAACCTACAGAAACGACAGTTAAGAACTGAGTAGTTATATAAATTGCTTACCATAATCGAGTTCTGCCATGCAGCGCGGGCGTCGTGTGAAGAACTTGTGTAATTGCTACAAGATCCTCGGCAGATGACCTGTTCGGGCCCTTCCATAGTGTACTTAATATTTCTGTATTAGATATGAATTGTGTAGCTTTCCCTAGGCTACTTACTTACATTAGCAGCCGAATATGCATCAGCCCTGAACCCCTGGAAGGCAGACGCATAAGGCACCTCGCCATTTTCCACGCCGAGTCTCATGCGTTCCAGGTCATCATGAGTATGCCAAATTCCCGGATGAACGAATTGACCAAGTCGAGTCTTCATTCCAGGAAAGGGGGCAACAGTTGGAATGATGCCATTGAGAACGGGTAGCCCATGCAATCCACCTGTTGCAGAAACACAAATTGAACATATGACGAGGAGGGTAACTAAACTGAGGTAGTGATACATGGTTCACATGCCCAAGAGGTTATTCCGGTGAAGCAAGCGATCTCACTTAGACTACGATGGTAGGGGAACAGTTCCAATATGGAGACGCTCGTCGTTTCGGTATAATCGTAAGTTTATACAGATAGCAAACTATAGATGGCCTTGACATGAAATAGTACCCACGTATCAGCTTCCACAGCCTTTTGGTGACCCCATTATCTTAGAGAATCCTCGGCATGTACTTTGCAGACCCACTCTACAAAGCGAGGCCCGGAGACCGGGATAAGTAGCGGGCTCGTCTCCGGACTGACAATGGCCTTTGAGCGGTAACGTCGCGGGACGGCACAGAATCCGGAGTTTGTTACGAAGTAGGCAACTGCAGTGAATTAGTATGAGGTTATAGTAGCAGGGTGTTTCTTGTTCGTATTGCCAGATGAAGTAGTCATCGGCCTAGGCTCAACAAGACCCCAAGGTTCTCTTGTCGCTACCACCAAAGCCGGCAGTACATCAACCCGTATTGGTTTTGCTTTTCCCTGCTTGGAGACCCGTGATAGATCCTAACATAGACCGAGGCCAAGATGATGACAAAATGTTCAAATTCTATATGGAAACAAGACGATGAAACTCCTACTCAAGACGAAAGACCCATGGTAACTAATTCACACATACATAACTAGCTGTCACCGTGACTAATACTTAGCCATGACAGAAACGTATTCGAACATCACAGGAGAGTATACAAGGGGAACATGATCAAAATGGCTTCAAGACACCTTCAAGCCTCGAGCTCACAGAAGCAGCAAAACCACCAATAGGGAGTTTCGCGGAACTCTACTCGGCCAACGTGTTTGCGAAAATATGGGGGATAGCCCAGAAGGCGCTGACAAGCGTGAGCCCTCAGCATCCCAAGACCACCATGCGGAATCCGACACTGATAAGCCAAACCCAGCCAAACCCGCCCGTGCTGTTCCCCGAGTACACCAAGCCCGGGGGTGTAGGGTACGTCTATCGCGAGCTGGAGTTCTGGACATCGGGATTCTTCCCGGGATGTCTGTATCTCCTCCTCGAGCGCCAGCGCAAGTACGCGCACAAGCTCCGACGTTGGAATCCCTCACCTTCGGAACCCAAGCCACACGAGCTTCAACTGCAGTAAGTCCTTCAGCATCCAACCCCCCCGAGTATCGGCGCAGAACAGGCTCGCCTATGAGAAGCGAAAGGTAGATTGGTTGACGCAAAGAGCCAGGTTCGCGTGCAAGTGGTGGACGGCCAGCCTGTACCCGAACGCGGCGCTGACGACGACGCACGACCTCGGGTTCATGATCGCACCCTGGGCGCGCCTGGCGTGGGAGCTCGACCACGACGTCCGGGCGTACGACACGCTGATCACGGCCGCGCGGTCGCTCCTGACGCGGTACAGCCCCGTGGTGGGCTGCGTGCGGTCCTGGGACACGTGCGTCACGAAGCGGTACTCGTTCCGCGACCCGGGGAAGGATTTCCTGGTTATCATCGTAAGTAGCCTGGATGCGCAACCTCAGCAGCAGCAGCAGCAGCAGCAGGAGGAGCAGCAGCCCACGGATACGAGCGCGGCCGTCGTCGCGAGCTACGGGATGCTGCTGATCCACGAGGCGGAGACGGCGGCCGGGCGCGGGGCCGAAAGCCGGTATCTGGAACACGCGCTGCGGATCGTGCGCGGCGTGTGCGCGTCGCACGTCAACGAGCGGGCGCGGTTCCGGGTGGAACAGGAAGGGGTGATCGAGACGCCCGACGCGGAGAGGCCGGGGCAGCGTCGGGAGATGCTGGGGGTCGACATGGGCGCGGGCGCCGAGACGATACTGAACGGCGCCACGATCAACAACTACGAGTTCGCGCCGCGGCGGTGGGCCAACCACGGGCTGGTCTACGCCGACTACTTCTTCCTGCTGGTGGGGAACAAGCTGCTTGAGATGGGCATCGGGGACGAGGTTTTCGCGGCGCACGTGGCCAAGACTGGGTAGACACGCTGGGGGCTATCTGGCGGTTTAGAGTGAAAGACTATGGTTTGACATTTCTAGGAGATCCTGTGAAGCCACCGGCCCAAGACTCAATCTCCCTCCCTGGGGGCGACTTGATTTCCATAATTTGATTTTAGTTCCAACCGCATCCTCATCGCACTTTTTCATACATTTACATCATTGGATAGACTCCCTGTTCTGCATTGGCTCCGAAAACATGCTTATTCTCTGTGTGGGCAAGAATGACTGCTGTAAATACTGGTCAAGGTCATCGAAGTTGGGCATCTCAGAGTTCCCGAATGCTATTCCACTTCCATCATCGCTATTATTCGTTGGTATCATGGGCTCTATGGTCTGTGACGGCACAAGCGTCGGCGATGGCACAGCTGTCTGAAGCCTGCTTGAATGGCCCGGCTGAAAGGCAGGAGGTAAAGGCGGGAAAGCCAAGGAGATACTGTCAGGCGAGCCATCAGCGTCTGTCCCATGTGCCGGGATGTTCCTGTCAAAGAGGAACCCAGCAGCCATTTGAATATCAGGGCGGAAATTTGATTCTGACTGCTGCCCCATCTGTGAACGAGCAGGCGCCGCCGCTTTGAGTCTCTGTTCTGACGCATGATCATCAGAATAGGCAGGCTGTCTAATGTCAATGTAACTGGGCCCCTGTTTCTGGGCCTGCCGAAGGCGCATCGCAAACTTCGAGGCCAGGTTCTCGACATTAGTCGACGGCTCCCGTATCTGGCATGGGCCACACCAACGCCTGGAGATCTCCAGGAGGCTTTCAACGAGCATGTCGAACTCCTTGGCCAGGGGAATGTTGTAGTAAGACGAATGGGCTAGAAACATGCGTCCGCACATGAACAGACAGAACGCGAATTGTGGATTGGCAGGCGACGTAGAGTCTTGTAGGAACTTCTCTGTGATGATAGTAACCTCTGTGGCAGCGGCCAAGCATGTTTCCGAGCTCGAGGCGCTAGGCAGCCGGACCCGGCTATTCTGCCAGTCTGGCATAGGATAAGCAATGCTCTGATGAAGCAAGACGACCGCAGTATTGTGAGTTACGTGAGCTAGAGTTAGGTTTGGGTCCATGATCCCATCGTTGTTCAAAACGCAAGCTTCCCGCCATTGTTCGGGCAGATAAAGCTTCCACCTGTTGTATAGTGATATTAGTTTACATACTGCATCATCCAGGGAAAGCGACATACTGGATTAGGCGCAAGTCAAGCTGCTTGAACTTCATCAACCAGACCTGTACCTCGTGTGGTTTAGAAACATCGATGACCTGCTGCAGGAAAAACGAGGCCACGAGGCTAAGACTTTCCGTAGCCTCGATGCAATACGCAAATCCTCCAAGGGAGTCTTGAGCCTCTTCGTCGGGTCTTGCCGAAGGGAGAGAGCCCTTGGCCGAAGCCATTTGGTCAGCAACCCCAAAATAAGGTGTAGGGGTTGCCAGGGGTTGTCCTGCTTCCCACAAAGCGCCTTCACAAGGTAAACGCATTTTCACGTCGGCGCTAGTTAGCGATATGTTCCACCCAGTCGCGATACTACAAAATCGGTCCATCAAGAAGATATTCCAGAAAACTCTGCGCCGTTCCTCTCGTTCACTCCAGCTTTGGGTTGGGGGAAGAAAAGCCATTCTCTTGATCATAACCTTTGCTGCTGCTGCTGCGGCGGCGGTGGGCTGGTCGTTCTCCTCAACGCTAAGCTGCAACTGCTCGACAGTACGGGTCATGCTTCCGACAATTGACCAAGCCGAAGGGCCGCGGCCGTTGCCGATGGTGTCGAATGCGCATATGATCAGGGCTTGCAAATTCTCGACCGAGAATGACTCCATGCTCCGGAGCAGGACAATCTCTTTGCATCTCTTGGAGTACCGCACCTTCTCATCGGCATTTCCAAAGCGAGGATGCTCTGAGAACCTAACGCAAAGCGAGACGATGGCGTAGAAGATGGTCATTAGACGAGGCCTTTCTAGGCTGTCTCCCATGCGTTCGCGGAAAAGCCGAACATGAAGCATTGGTATCCAGGGGTGGAACTTGGCGAAGTAGATGTCGACCAAGGTATCAAGCAAATCCTTGGAGGGGAGTTCCGCCTCGTCATGTTCGTGATCGCGAGACTTGGGCCCATCACGGTCTGCTTCGTTCCTTTCAGATGGCTTTTGGGTCGGCCACGAGTCCCGAGGCGTCTCTGTGGGAGGTTTGATATTCGCCGTGCCAAAGGATGCCAAATGCAGGAGATTAGACCTCAGCTGCGATACATGTTCGTTCAGGGGGCCTTGGGGGGCATCTTGGGTGGTTCGGTGGGGGCTGCTAGGGCGATTGAGGTCGGTAGTCAGACCACTCCAAGGCAACTGTTGCCAGAGCATGCTTTGCCCCAGAAACATCTGCTCTAGACAGGCTATCAAAGCAAGAATTAGCTTGAATGGCTATCATCTTGACGAATCAGCCTATAAGCGAAGTCCAGGCCATCTAAAGCCCATAAGAAAGTATCTCCCACCCACCGACTCTCTGGCTCAAGCTCTCCAAGGCACCAGTCCTCATTCCGGGCTTTTGGCGGGTATCATCGTAGACACATTGAGTCTCTGCGAACCAGTCAGCTGCTGAACATGGCCCGCGCGACTAAGCAGAGACTCACTATGTTTTATGCAAACCGAACAAGGCTGCCGCCTGGAGCACTTGGCCTTCTTCTTCCGACATGATTGACAGCTTATATGATGTATCAGCGCCAGAGCTATATGGTTGTTGAACAAACAGCACTAACGCAGGCCCTTCGACGTCGTCGTCGCGTGAAACACGTCTTCTCTTGAAGCGTTGCAGGGCCTCCCCATCGGCGCAGAAAGCCACATCGTCCTCGTCCATATTGGCAGTGCGTATAAAGGTTGATATGCAAGGTCAAGAAGCAGTGTTTATCCAATACTAAGATGAACACAGGTATAGTATATCGTTATATGTATGTAGAGGAAATCTGGAGTTGTAGCGATCAATCATACTGGTTAACGAGACGCATGTGGTGTAGGTTGAATGTAGGTGCACCTCCCCCATCTCCACATAGCGTGAGGGGTTTCCCCATGGGGCATACAGGTCCCTTGTACTCTAGTCAAGACCCCTGGAAGCTAACCCCTGAAATATTCCCAGTCAAGACGAGTTGTAGACCCCGAAAATTACTCGTATTCATGCACATTACATGTAGTTATAATGCCCTAAGGTAGCACTCTATTTTCTGATACGTGGAAGAAAGACAAAGACAGATGAGTATTACAACAAGGCGGGCCCATCTTTTGATCTAGTTGTTACTCGTTTCAAGCAAGAAACTCGATATTCTCAACAATTGCCGGGTGGGTGGGTAGTATCGATGTTATCGACGGCGTTGTGGTAACAATAAATAAGTCCACGGGTGTTCCTGTCGAATACACTTATCTCTTGAAAATAGAAATGTGAAAACAGCCCGTTGGAAACTTCAATATGTCGCATTAACAGCGACACGTTGATTAAGAGGGGTTTTCCCTACTTATAGCGACCTAACTGTAGACAATACTCGACTTCACTGAGTTCTGATAATGTCCAGTATTTCAACACATCATCTCATCAGGGAAGCGGTATGGACTTAATACACAATTTCTGAGGCAGTCTTTCTTACTCATCGGAATCTTGGGCCTGGAACACTAGGTCATCATAAGGCACCGGAGACCGGGCTATGGACCGGAACTGGGTCCGCAGTAAGCCCACTCCATCTTGGCAATACTACAACGAAACAGAGTACATAGCACATTTCCTGGTATTTACTGGGTTAACTACATAGGGAGCCGTTATTCATGCTCCAGATGTGGACCATACTTGCTCTTCGGATAGTTACATACTGTGACCGAAATGTAGAGTCTTGCGCAACACCAAATGGACAAGCACGGAACCCAACATGGTGGCGACTCCACACCTCCTGTCGAAGCTGACCATGTCGCCAAACACGCTGATAGAGACAATGAGGTGAGAGTTATTTCCAACGGGACATGGACGACTGGAGCTTACGCAGTGACATGGCAAGACGGCAGCATACGCCAGTGAAGCTGCGATACACATCGATGAGAAGACCAACAAGAAACTGTTCTGGACTGTCAACAAGCGCATCCTGCTCTGTATGCTTGGCACCTACTTCTGCCAGTCTCTAGACAAGGGCACGCTAGGTTTCTCATCTGTGATGAACATCAAGCAAGACGCAAACCTGGTGGGCCAGGACTACAGGTATGCCCTAATAGCAAATCTTAACAATACTTGTTGCATATGTCATTCACTCGTTCACGCTTCAATATCACAGTTGGCTGGGGACGATCCTGTACATGGGGGTACTCGTTGGCGAGTATCCCACGAACCTCCTCCTCCAGAGACTGCCCGTCGCCAAGTATCTTTCGACCAACGTCTTCTGTTGGGGCATCGTCATTGCTTGCTCGGCTGCAACCCACAACTTTGGGTCGCTGATGGCGGTTCGTTTTCTCCTTGGTGTGTTCGAAGCATGTGTTCAGCCAGCGTTCATTATCATGTAAGTCGCGGCACGGTAGGTTCTACGACCTCACACTAATAAACATGATGATAGGACGGCGATGTGGGTAAGTCGCCTTTATCGCGAGAGGTTATCGTTCCATCTGATACCTTTTGAAGTATACAAAACGAGAACAGTCTATCCTGACCTCTCTTTGGTATTGCATGACCGGTGTGCAACTCATGGTGAGTGGAGCGTATAGCGTCTCCGCTGAACTTATATTCATAGCTGAGTTCGAATACAGGTGGGAGGGTTAATCGCATACGGTGCAAGCCATTTCCAAGGGCACTCAATCAAGTCGTGGCAGCTGCTTTTTCTCGTGCTCGGATGCGCAACCTGTGTTTGGGGTCTGTTCATTGGCTGGTGGCTTCCGGATAGCCCCATGAAGGCGAAGTGCTTTGACGAGGATCAAAAACGAATGATGATCGAGCGTGTGCGTGCCAACGAGACAGGAATACAGAATAAGACCTATAAGCGGTATCAGATGATCGAGACCGTGAGCGACCCTGTCATCTGGTGCTACATCATGCTTCAGGTCACCTCGACACTCGTCATTGGGGGTCTTGGTGTATTTTCCAACCTGATCATCGCGGCATTTGGCTTCACTTATCTCCAGACACAGCTTCTCAACATTGCGCAAGGAGCCGTGACCATCATGGTCATGATCGGTGGCGCTTGGATGACGACTTGGACGAAGCAGACTGCTCTCGTCATGCATGTAAGTTGTTCCCCGTAATTGCAACACGGAAGACACTTGGCTAAAAGACCTTAGATTTGGACCTTGTAAGTTTACCCTATCTACTGGTCTAAGTAGACACTGTTGACAATTAACTCCAAGGCCTGCCATCGTGGGAACTGCGATAATATACTCGATCCCTCCCACGCCGTCGAACAAGGTCGGCCTCCTCATAGCCTTCTACTGCACCCAGTTCTACCTCGCGGAGGGCAACATGATCTTCTCTCTGATCTCAAGAAACGTCGGGGGACAAACGAAGAAGAGTACATGCCTAGCGATGACGTTCATAGGATGGGCTGCTGGCAATATGGCTGCTCCTCAAGTGAGTACCGCTTCTTCAGCACCTAAGAGATCCAGGCGAATGTATCTGACAATACGTATAGATCTTTCAAGACTCCGATGCTCCTCGGTATCAGAGGGGCTTCACGGCCCATTTCTGTCTTTACGTTTTGTTCAATCTGTTCCTAGTTCTCCTGCGCCTGTTGCTCGCTCGACGAAACGCCATCAAACGTCACGACGCTGTCAATACTGTGTCAGGGGAACAGGTAGTCGGCCCAGGAAACGAGAAAATCGAACATAGTCGCGCGTTCGATGACTTGACCGACAAGGAAAATCCTGATTTTAGGTACGAACTATGAACATATCTCTGACTCAAGTGTCTTTGGTGAAATCGTCGGTTGGCTAGGAAGTGACATAATATTTTTAGTCCGTGACTATGTAGTTTATAGGTATGCCTAAGTGATTTCCAACTACTGTATCGACTCCAGAAGCTCTGAGGTTTTACTTATCCTTGTGTCCTAGCTCCGATATAGCCACGCAGACCTCCGATCACAGGAGGTTCTTATGTGTTTCTTTGTAAACACTTAATGTATAGAATATGATAGCTATTATATGAGCGCTTGATTAAACCAAAAATGAGTTGTACGTATGTACTACCGTATCATGATACGCACTGTTATCTGCGTACACGTCCTAATCAACATAGCCAGTTTTGCCATAGTCGACACTATCACAATCCAGTGACTAATTCTCTAATTCAGAACGCCCTATCACCTTTCACTAGGCCTTCCTGTCATAGGTCCTCAGCAGTAAGGAAGGTCGAGGTTTGAACAGCTGCCAGGAATGAACCCCTGTTCCGCCTTCTCTATATCCGCCTCGAAGACCATCGCGGACGGGTCCAGGATACGGTCAATAATGTGGACAACACCCTACACCAAAAAGATCAGTACGAACCCAAGTCCACCACTCAACACACGTTCAGACTTTCATACCTTTTCAACCGGGATGTCCCCCTCTGTCACCGTAGCCGCGCCGTTGAGCACGAGCCGCCCGTCGACCGTCCGCGCCCCGACATAGAGATACGTGCCTGTCTGGAACCGGGTATGGTTGTCCGAGAACGACGCCGTGACGAGTTGCGAGTTCGGCACGTAGTGGTGCTGCACCAGGTTGCCAAGCCACCACTTGCCCTTTGGCGTAGCGGCGAAGGTGCTGAAGTACTCCCCCGTGTTGTTGAATGCCGTGTCGGAGGGCGCAAAGAAGGTAAACTTCCAGGTTGGGACCGTGTAAAACGCTTGCGTGAAGCCTGTTGTCTAAGTTAATATATAAAATTAATCCTGGACCAAGTTCTTTTTTAGTTACGTCGCGTATACATACCTGCGCATTCCGATATGACTTGAGATAGAACACTTAGATCGTTTCTTGAATGCACATAATCGAGTAAAGTCGTGATACCGTTAGGCTTTGGAAGAACATACAAGGCCTCGGGTGAAGGCGTGTATGATAGAGGCAGTCTACCGTGGTTATCGTCGGCTGGGGCAAGAATGCTGAGGGCCAACAGCAAGAGTATATTACGGACTAACGTCATGCTGCTTACCAGCCGTGCAGTTTCGTTATCATAGAAGAAACATCAAATATTCAATCGTAGACATCACTACGAAGTTCCGTCTGGTTTGTATCGGTGTACTGATAACCCGGGGACCGGGCTCACGGAGTCGGGTCTCTGTCGGAGCAAAACGCCGGGGGATAGCCCGCCATCCGGTATCCCCGGTGTACGGCACCGCTGTACGAATTGAACGTGGAATCGTCATGCTATGCGTCGGCCTTAACATCACCATGTGATTTCTAACACCCGTCTACTGATATGCGGCAATGGAATGTTTCCTAAGAGATCTTAGGCTCCGTGAACGAGGTGCAAAAGGTGTTTTCTGTTTTAATCCCGGCAATTCGACTATAGTCGGTGCGACCCCATCATGATTTCACAACTTATCACAGCGTTTCTCATTCTCGGCGTTCAGGGCGCATCGAAACCTCAAATGGGTATGTTGTAGTTCACAATATAGCGAGATGAACGTGCTCACGCCGGTAATAGGATGGAACTCTTGGAACTCTTTCAAGTCCAACATCAACCAGACTGTAATAGAAGACACAGCCGCGGCGTTGGTAAGGCTGGGATTGGCGGAGGCCGGCTACGAATATGTCATGATCGACGCAGGCTGGCAAGCCGAGACGAGGGCGCCAAACGGCCAGCAACAAGCCAATACAACGACGTTCCCTTTAGGGATAAAGGGCCTAGCAGACTACGTCCACAACCTTGGCTTGAAGTTCGGGATCTACAGGTTTGTTCTACCCCATAACTACCAGATATACCTGACATGTAGCTAATGTTTCAATTAGCGACTCTGGAATTTTCGACTGCGACTTCCACCCGGGAAGCTGGGGCTACGAAGAGCTCGACGCGTACACATACGCCTCATGGGGTGTCGACTACCTCAAGTACGACAACTGCGGCGGGTTTCAGGCCGGCACGGTCTCCAGCCAGGAGCGGTTCCTGAAGATGGGCCAGGCGCTGAGGAGTTCTGGCCGAGACATCTTCTACGCGCTCTGCCAGTGGGGACAGCAGTTCCCGTGGTGGTGGGCCGACCAGATTGCGGACTCGTACCGCATGTCTGGCGACATACACGCTTCCTTCGCGTCTGATAAGGAGGGGGTGTGTCAGACAGCATACTGCCTGGACACGGGATACGCGGGTGTCAGCGTCCTGACCATGATCCGCAAGATGAGAGAGATCTCTGCCTTCTCGAAGCCAGGGGCATGGGGTAAGCAAAGCATACGCCAACATGCGCTAAGGCGAATGTATCTAGTGGGATTGCTAACAGCACACAGCCGATATGGATATGTTGGAAGTCGGCACGGGGACGATGAATGAGTTCGAGGAGCAAACACATTTTGCATTCTGGGCTGCTCTCAAGTCACCGTTGATCATCGGGGCCAACATCATGAACATATCGGAGTCCTCGCTGGCGATTATGCTGAATAAAGAGATAATCGCCATCTCTCAGGACGAGCTGGGTAAGGCAGTTGGCTACGTCCCTGCGTTGTCTGTCGAAGGGTCAATTCAGGTTTGGGGAGGCCCCCTACGTAATGGATATGTTGCCTTGGCCCTGAACTATGGCAACACAAGTACAGATATTGACCTTGTTCTTGGCAAGCTGCCGGGTCTGAGCCATGTTTGTAATGAGAACGCGGTGTCTGTTAGAGACGTGTGGGATGGCAAGAATCTGGGCGCCTTCACCGACCAAGTGGCACTACCAGCGGTGGCTATACACCAAACAAAAGTTCTCCTGATGTCTTTTTAATACAATGTTGATAGTATTATCTCCAGTACTCCCAGTAAAACCGGAAAGGGAGAACTCGTTCCCCAATGATATACAGGACTGGGAAATCCCCATACACAAAAAGAGTTTCATATATACAAGATGAACAACTTGAACGCAAGAGCCGCCTACTTTATTCTTGAAGTCACAGTGTTTCGACTTGTATAGTAAGGGGTTACGATGATCAAGGGGTCATTGACAAGGTTCTGAGAGGACTTATTCCACTTCATGCTTAGCGAATCAGTTTCTGAGCTGGCATGAGGCGCCGCAGTCATACCCACACCGGGATTCTCATACGAATTATCTCCCGGTGAGTAGCGCGCGAGATACAAGCTTAAACAGGTTCGCAAGAACCGCGTTGTGATGTTCTAGTGGCACAAAAGCCACTTAAGTCAGCCTCGCATGTTTGCTTAGGACATAGCCGCCGCCAGGTATGGTGAAACTTGGTAGACTGACAGAACACAAGACAGCGCATAGGTAGCCTTGTGACCATTTCTGGGCTATGTTCAAGGCAAACGTGCAAGTTCAGCCGGATTCCACATTGTGAAAAGTGCAATTCAGGTGATCCATACGTAACCTTGTATCTCAAATCACTTCGGCCTCTACAGAAAGCATAAATAATGCAGGGTAGAGCTCGAAGGCCCTCACCTATCTACCTCAACTGAGACCCGATCCAATTACAATCAATCTTTTCATCTCAACTGTCTTTTGATTCAGCCCTCATCGCATCACCTCCATCGCATCACCCCCTTAGGACTCGCAGGCACGTGTTCCTCAACCATGTGCAGAAATCGAGATCTGTATTGGGCCTGCGGCTGTTATTATAACAGGCCGGCGTCTCTTGACCTGTCTGTCGAACTCTGCCGGAGGAAACGAAGACTCAAGGATAGATTTCAACCGTACTGGCCGTGCCGAGACCGCTGGCAGAATGCCAGGGTCAGATACTCTGTCGGCGCCAAGTGTGAATTTCACGAGGCGCAGAGCATGTACATCCGCGTCATCCAGGAGAATTGGCGGCCTACCATACATGCATTGGGGGGGCGTATACCCCGGGAAGAAAGGGATCGTCTAGAAGCTCAAAGGAATCGGATCCAGTGGGATTTAGACTGGAGAATGTGGGAAGTCGCGACTCTGGAATTGTTAGGCCGAGTGGTAGCTCGGTATGGGCCTCTTCCTCCTGAGGGCCACACCCGATCAAGGAGAAGGAGGAGGCCTGGGAGTAGATCTCCTCGGCCTTACTAGGAGGAAGTGGTCAAGAAGCCCTGTCATCCACCTGGTGTGGTTTTCGAGAGTCTCCGGATTAGGGATTTCGTGGATTAAAAGAGAACCGATTGCGATATTGAGGAAGTCACTTGTCGGCGGGGCGGATAGACTGTCGATCTTGGTTCAGCCAGTTGGATAATGTAGTGAGAAGCTGTAGAACAGAGTTATTGTCTGCAAAACACAATGGCCGTAATCAGTGGGCCGCCTAACTCTTTGGATGACCCCCGTGCCGGTTGGTGTGGAACAACAAGCCTTAACTAAACGTCTGCTGCCACTGCCGGTAGTGCTCCAGCATATCCCCCGTCACGAGCTTCGGCGTCTTCCGGATAGCGGCGAGGAGGACCTGCATGGCGGGGGCGGCCAGCTCGTCTTCGGCGTCCCAGAAGGCCTTGTCACAGATGCGGGCGATCTCGGCGCCCGAGTAGCCGTCGGTCTGGCGCGCGAGCTCGGCCGCGTCGACGTCGTCCGGGAATCGCAGCTCTCGGGCTTTAGCGACGAAGATGGCCTCGCGCGCCTTGGCGTCCGGCACCGGCACGTAGATGAGCTCGTCGAAGCGGCCGGGCCGCCGCAGCGCCGGGTCCAGCAGCTCCGGCTTGTTGGTCGCCGCCAGCACAAACACCTCTCCGATCCGCTCGAATCCGTCCATCTCCGTTAGGAGCGTGGTTAGGGCCTGTACGCCGCCCGTGCCTCCCGCCGGAGCCCCGCCGCCGCTGGACCGTGACCCGGCAATGGAGTCAAACTCGTCGAAGAAAATGATGCTGGGGCTGGCTTCTCGCGCGCGCTTGAATAGGTTCCGTATCGAGCGCTCCGTCTCGCCGACGTACATGTTTAGCAGCTCGCCTCCTTTGACAGCGAAGAAGTTGAAATCAGACTCGGTCGCCATGGCTTGCGCCGTCATGGTCTTGGAACAACCCGGGGGTCCGTAAAGGAGAACGCCCTTCGGCGGTTTTGACATTCTTGCGCGAGTTCCCTGAAGTTGTATGATTAGTTAGTGCTCTTATTTTATTTTTAATTTGGGAGTAAATGTGTACCGTAGGGTGCCGAAGCACTCTCCGAAGGGCGATCTTGACTTCCTCATAACCACCGATATCACTCCAGCGTATAGTAGGTGGTTTAAGATTTATGTCATGCATAGCGGTAGGCCGGACTTCTTGAAGCCCCTTTAAGACGTCTTCCCATAGGAGAGGATCCTGAGTAGAGGGATGGCCTATTCGCTTCCTCCACGCCTTTGTAGCCCTATAGAGTACTTTTCGCAGGTCCGCCCCAGTGTAGGCATGCGTACGATCACCAAGCTCGGATACGTATTGGTCGAAGACATCGGGAGGAAAAGTCGGTTTATGGAAGCGGATGATTTCTTTTCGACCTTTTGCGTCTGGTATCGGGAGAGCAATGTGCTCTTCGAACCGACCAGGACGCTGAAGGTCGTGTGGGATATCATTTAAATAATCGAGACAGGTTGCGACTACAAGGACGTGTGGCCTCATGTTCTGCTGTCGGGCCTTGTTCGCTAAAGAATCAAGCCCTTCGCCAATAGTCTCAATCATAACTTGGCGATTCGCCAGCTCCTTTCCTATTAACTTCGTTATGTCATCGATCAGGATGATGGTGGGCGTCCGCTGCTCCACAGCGGTTCTGAACTGCGTTTGAATGGCAGAGGCCTTCTCGTTATACTGTAATCGAACAATCCTCCCCCAGTTCGTATCGGCAATTTGGTCGAGCAGCATCGACTTCCCGGTCCCATGGCTCCCGTGTATGACGATTCCACAAGAGTAGGTCGGCGTTGTATAACCGCCGAACTCAACACCGTAGTCGTTGAAGAATTCGTTGAGCTCATCTATCTGGCGCCGCATGCCCGGGAGAGGGCTTGCTTCTAACCTCCCCACAGTCCGACTTGCATCTTCGTCGAAGAATTCGACGGCGGTGGTACCCGGTGCATATTTGGCAGCAGTATCAGCTCTGCCGTTTATAGACTCAATAGTGAAAGAACGTTTTGAACCATTTAAGAATATTTCCTCAAATGAGATACCTGGTAAGATGAATTCTGCGACCTCTGCCAACATCGTCAGACTAAACGATACACAAGTGTACTGTGCACAAGCAAATGCCCAATAAGACGCAAATCAGAGTGTTAGACTATGATGTAGTTTAGGGTAACCCGGGTGTAGGGGTAGTTGTCACCTGGGTCGAGCGGCTCAAAGCTCACATGTCCGGGCTACAAGTGACATGAGATATGAGACATGAGGCAAAAAGACTCAAGACTTACCCAAACGGCTTTCAAGGTGGTACTGCCATCTTGTCTGTTCCGACGCAGGTAGTGGAGAAGCATCAGGAGTTATTTCTCTCATAACAACCACGCCGGCATCAGGGACAGGGCCACTTCCAGGAGTCACTCGAATCACCTGGCCAAGGTCGAGACGGGCGGCCTTTTGAAAGGCTCGACTGACGGAAATGATGTTGTTTGCGACATTCTTATCTGGCGCGGGCCACGCAATCACCTCCCATCTGTTTGGCCCATCAGTCTCGACGTTGCAGAGGTGTGCCGTTGTAAAGCCCCCTTGAGCAAAGGTAGTAGGATGGATGAAGACCTTGGCGGCGTGTTTGTGGTTTGGGTTCTTCTGATTAGGCACGTCCTGTGGCTGGATCCGTATCTTAAACTCGTCTTTCTTCATTGCTGCCGCTTGCTAACAAACTCGATATAACTAGAGTATCGGCAGCTTGGTGCCTTCTTCCAAGCAACGAGTTTGGTGATTTTGTGGGATTCCATGCACAGTGCGATCTTCTCTAGTTTATTGAACATCCAATAGTTGTAGCCGGAATCGTTCCGCCTTAGGCTCTCCATATGCCTAGAAAGGCTATATTCCAGGGACACCACAGTGCGAACTGTCGACCTGCGCTGTCGTACGGTAGGTAGGTAGCTATCGAAGAATTGGTTGGAGTCCCGGCCCTTTCGGGCTGAACCTCTCTCACTTTAACTGTATGCAATGCGCATGACACCACACCTTGGCGCCTCATGCTCCTACGACGACAGCTCCAGCGACCCCTTTCGCGATCGGTAGCAGTAGTATGGCGGCCGGCACCTGCCACAGCCACGGCGCGGCTGCACGGTAGCAGCCAGCTACGGAACGACAACGACCACCCCGAACCCCAACAACCCCAAGACCCGCGGCCCCCGGCTGCTCCCTCGCACGACGACCACCACGATGACGGAGCCGACGCGACACGCCCGCAGCAGAGGTCGCCCTCGCTCTTCGAGCAGCTGTTCCCCGAGGAGGCCAGGCAGGCGCGCAAGCGGCCCAACAGCGCCACGCCCAGGAGCATCTGGATGTCGCAGCTCCTCGACGAGCCGCCGCCGCCGCCCTCGCTGACGGCGGCGTCCGAGGACAGTCTGGCGGCCCTGGACAGCGCCGGGGAAGAGGGCAGGGCGCCGGAGGCGGCGCCGTCGCTGCGCGCGAAGAGCATGCTCATCCTCTCGTGCGCCAGCAAGCACCTGCTGGAGAGCGACTTCGTCCGCATCGGCATCAAGGGGCGGCACGTGGAGGGCTGGGTGAGCGGGATCGTCAAAGGTAGGTCTATCTACCCACCTGTCTATCTATTTACACACATACGCACATGTACCTGCAACATAGAACAGCCCCTCTCTCGTCTTGCATCCCATTCCCTTCTCCAGAATTCCCATATATACTGACAGGCTGTCTTCCGGAACCGCCAGTGATCCAGGGCCGCGACCGCGACACGCTGCAGCCGCGGGGCCACTACTTCATCCTCTTCGACAGCCGGGCGGCGGCGGTGGCGTACAAGGACGAGGTGGAGCGGCTGTGGGCGCTGGGCAAGGCGTACGTGCCCGGGGCGCACCACCGGAAGGACGCGGAGCGGCGGCAGCCGGTGCCCGCGGGCCTGCGCACGGCGGGCGGCGAGGACGTGGCGCGGGCGATCCGCGCCTTCACGCTGTTCCCGCCGTCGCAGCGCCACGCGCTTGCGCTGGCCGAATCGTATTCTCCACAATACATCGAGCAGCTGGACCGGGGCGGGGGCGGCGCGGGGGGCGCCTACGTCGACCGGCTCGCCGCGGTGGCGGGGTCCCGCCACCTCGTCCTCGTCGACGTCGAGGGCGGGCGCGTCGCCGCCGACACGCTGCGCCAGGCCATCGAGGAGGACGGCGCCGACCGGAACCTGCCCTGGCGCGTGGCCGGCGGCCTGGACCGAGGGGGAGGGGGAGGGGGAAGGGGAGGAGGGGGCATCATGCCCTTCGGCAAGAGCGTCCTCCGCCGCGAGGAGCGGGACTTCGAGCTGAGCCTCCAGGACCAGGCCCTGCGGGCCATGGAGGACGAGGAGGACGACGCGTGGAGGCTCATCGAGGCCCCGGACGACGCCGAGTACCGGCGGTATCCCCGGTTCGTCGTCCCGTTCACGGACGGCGCCGAGGCGCAGCGCTTCGTCATGAGCTGGCACCGGCGCGAGCTGAGGCTGCAGATGGGTCACGACGGCGATGATCAGATATCATGGGAGGAGACTAGGATAATCAATGCTGAAGTTCTGTGGTAGCGGCTCAATTACTCAACACCGATTAGGTAGCTGCATTTTCGTGTACATGTACAGTGCTGGCGAGGTTGGGGTTTCAAGTGGCATATTATTTTCAGACTTTCCGCGCAGGCATAAAGTCTTGTAACGACAGATAACAAAACGGGAAAACAATGACTGGAAAATGTATTAGACCCATATCAACCAAACTCCGCCAAGATAGTTGCCCGGACTCCCCAGGCCGCATTCTTCTTCCTGTGTGCTTCGAATGTCTATCATGAAGCAGCTGCTTTCTGGCCTGACCCTCTAACGATGCTGCTGCTGCTGCTGCTCTTGTAGTGCTTGGGGGTTTTGGTTCTCCCTCATCATCATATCCTCGGATCTATTGCAACTCGCTTGATAACATAACGTTCGCCAATTTCCATTTCACCTCGTCTCGCTCCAAATGACCTTCCGAACAGCATTGGCTTAGCAGCACTTCCCCAATCCGCCAGCGTTGTCTCCCTGTGCAACATTGACGCCTGTTGGCGCCGCCGGCTCCGCCTTGGAGGTGTCGATGATACGTTTCTTAATATCGGCAGCTAAGCTGTAGAATGCCTTGTCGATGTTGATGTTGCTTTTCGCGGAAACCTCAAGGAACGGAATGCCCAGTTCCTTTGCCAGCGCCTCGCCCTGTTCTGTTGAGATCACACGCTTCTCTTCCCAATCACACTTGTTGCCAATAAGAATCTTGTTGACGCCTTCGGTAGCGTGCTGTTCTACATTTGCGAACCACGTGCGGATGTCTGCGTCCCAAGTCAGTTCACCGGAGTGCAAGTGGTGGTCGAACCCGCCACATCATCGTGTGCCTTCCTGCTCACTTGAGCAGTCTCCTCTCTATACGTATTGTGTGGAGAACATCACGGCTATTCTGGAGATGGGGTGGTTGATTATCTTACTTTCGAATGATCGTTGGTCCGTGACATCGTAAACCAAGAGGATGCCCATCGCGCCGCGATAATAAGCCGTCGTGATAGTTCGGAATCGCTCCTGACCAGCAGTATCCCAGATCTGCAACTTGACGCGCTTGCCATCTAGCTCGATCGTACGGATCTTGAAATCGATGCCGATAGTCGTGATGAAGGAGGGCGTGAAGGAGTCTTCACTAAATCGCAACAGGCAGCATGATTTGCCAACACCCGAGTCGCCGATTAGGAGGAGTTTGATCTGTGCAATTGAAGTCGTGATTAGCCCATATGTTCTACGTCATGCCGTTCGATGCCAGTGCAACATTTAAGGCACTGCTTCGCGGGGCTCGGGCTCGTCAAGCCAGTGTCGAGTACTCGGTCGGTGTGTGTGTGTGTGTGTGTGTGTGTGGCAGGCGGGCGGGCTGCGGATTGGAGCACGGGCGGGCGTGGTAGACCTACCAGGAAATCGTAGTTTCGGTTGCCCGACATTTTGGATGCGTTGCTCGTCCTAGACGGCAAGAAACAGTGCTTCGGCGGTAGAGATTAGGATGCAGGACAGAGATTCACGAAATAGGACGTGTCGTCAGATGTAGTCGTGGTTGGAGGCAGTGGCAGCAGCGGTACATGGGACACTTGGCGCAGGAGGGAATCCGTCTAACTCGGTTCGTACTAGTACGCCGATGAATATGACGAAGCGTTTGTTGGCTACTAGTTGCTAGTTGCTAACTAGACGGGGTACATGTACGTATGTGTGTATTTGATAATATCGAAGGACAGGTGGATTGAAGGAGGTGGCGCACGTTCCTCGGGCGGTGTGGTGATGATCTTCGCTCCGAGCAGGTAGACGGGCAGACGGGTAGAACGACGGTGAGGAACCTGAGCCCTTGAGATGCAGGAGTTGCGGGTGCCGGTGGGCTAGACAGGCAGAACAGGACAGAGGCAAGGCGGCAGGGCTAGGTAGGGACCTGAGAGGTGTCTGAAGGAGCCCAAAACGTCAAAGTTCGGGTCAAGCTTACACAGTAAGTCGTTGAGTGAACTACAGAAATGTGTGTTAAGTTACTTAATCAGGTACGTATACCTAGTTCGTGCCTGAGGCGTATCGACGGGCTACACATTGTAACGTTAGGTACTACTTACAGAGCCTACCGTACTAAGTCACAATTGCATTGTAGGTACTAACTACTTACATGTAGCGCTGGCTGTCAATCATCCTACATACCCTCGTACCTAGTAGAGCAACTTTCAAAGGCCGTCACCGCCTGAACTGCGGCGGGCAACTTGGCGTCTTAACGCTCCGCGGTCTGGCTCGAGGCCAGATATACGCCTCGAACAACTGAGGTCTCCCGTTCCCCAGAAAAAGCAGCTGTCAAGCAGTGTCGCACTACATACAGGTAGCATACCCAGTTTGTTTGGACGACTTAACAAAGCTTTTATAACACGTATACTTACTCCATACCTACACGTACATTTATTCTATTGAAGGTACTGGAGGTCGAGCTGGGAACTGTGACTGTACACTGGAGGTCTTCCTCCATTGAACACATGTATCCCTTGACCACAAACCCTACATGTAGTAAAGTTTAAAATGTATCTTGGGTACTTAGACTGGTAGGTCCTAAGGTTCTTTTTCGACCGAAGTCTGAGTAGGCAAGGCACTCAGTATCTATCAAGCACTCTAACCTAACCTACATACTATACATCGCATCACCAATAACAATTCGCGTGGTTCGACTAGATCTCAGTCAGAAAGCCACCAAGGTACACATGAGTAGATTCCAATGGATTCGCTATGTCGACATCGAAATACAATATCGAGACACAATACGCTGTTGGTAACTATACTGCGGCAGTGACACACGCCTACACAGTACCGTCCGCCAGCATCGTGCGTGGACTCGACTACTTCAACCACTTGGAGTACGCCCACCGTATTCTGTCTAGGGCACGCAGTTGTGACTGGATTCCTTTGAGATTAGCAAGGTCGTCGAGGTCTTCCAGGAAATCCTTCTTGACGTCCGGAGGAAGCATCTTCCGTGCGAGCCGACGAAGAACATGCACCTCGCATACCAACAGGCCATGATCCTTGTATGACAAGACATTGTTGGGTGAAGGTATGGCTTCCGAGAAGATGCGGTCGATATTGCGAAGCACTCGGACACATTTTCCAGCTGTTCGCCTCTCCCTGAAGCCTTTTCTACCTCCAAATACGCCGCGAAGGTATTGCAGTACCCCAATGGACACGATAACACCCGGAGTCAGTCCCACGAGTCCGAACACGAGCTCCTGGCTTTTCAACAGGGAATCAATCCCACTCATCGCCACCTCGACGTCGACTTTGGTCTTCTGTACTTGTATCAGTAGCGTTCGGACCAAATCGCCGCGGACTGCGCCCACGAAGGGAGTCCGTAGGTCTTTCTCGTAAGCGCGAAGAATCGGGGTCACATCTCCTTCTCGCACTTTCGCCTTGATTTCGGCGACCTGCGACTCCGAAAGCGATGGCGATCCCGTAGCGGCGTTTGGCTTGTCGAGGGCAAATTCAACGACCATACGCTCCAAGCTTTCTCGGTCGGCTTTGAGGCTGTCCCGGCTCATAATGGCGATCTCGCTGTTGGAGTCGTGACGAATGGTGCCGATAATCTTTCGGACAGGCTCGACGACCCAGTTGAACCAGAAGTCGCGCACGGTCACACCAAGATCCCTGATCCAATGCACGATCTCTTGTCTCTTGTTGACGAGTATTCGAAGAATAGTGGTTGAAGAGAGGAGAAGAGCCGTAGCGGGTAGCCAGTATCTCACAAGTCGCGATGGTCGCCCATTTTCTGCGACTAGGCTTTTTGCTGCTTGGATGTGTTCGGGCAAATTGGCCTCTAGCAGCAGCTGCAGTCTTTTGGCGACCATAGCCGGACGGCTTACTTCGTCCTCCTCTGCCTGGATCGACAACTCTGGATCCTCCTCGACACCAGCGAAGACTCTATCTTCAAACTCGGCGACAGAAGAGTCCAGGGTCAAGACATCCTTGAGTACCATGTCCATGAGAGCGACACTTCGTTCCACGACACCTTTCCATTCCTGATTGTTGGATAAGATAATGTCAATCTTGCCATCATCAGACCCGGGGGTGCTAAACACGAGTCCCTCGTCGATCAAGACGCCGAGAGCACTGGAGGTCATTTCTCTTAGCCTCTTCAACCTAGCCTGTTTCTCTCGCACCTCAGACCGGCAAAGGGCAATCGGAGACATTATCCTTCGCTGCACGTTGGCGAGAGACTTCTCTCGTATAGTTTCTCGGACGATTGCGTAGAACTGTCGCCATCGCAGTGAAACGCCGGCTTGAACCGAGTTCACGCCTCCCTCGATTCCGACGCCGGTAGCTGAAGCACTGCCACCAGTATATCGCTGTAGCCTAGCTTTGCTATCTTCGTAAATGTCCACGGACCATGACCAAAGCCGGATAGGAGAGGTTTGCATCATGTAAATGCTACTATATGTAGGAGAAGACAAGACATCGTCCCAGTACCAGATATGGTCACTCAGAGGGATGATCTGGTCCAGCAGCGTATCCAGGATGATGCCATACGTTCGAACGGTTGCCTTGCTAACCAGCAGCCATTCGAGTTCTGATTCATATTGATTCTCTGATAGGCCGTCGGCTTGTTCTGATAACAGGCTCGATTGAGATAGAAGAGACTGAACCTGATATACTGGGAGCACGGCTTGAGATCGTGGGGTAGCTGATAGTGTCTTAATGATCCTCAATAATTCTTTCACACGGGGACTGTTCAGGTCTACAGCAGCATCTTGCGAGGCCACCTCCCCCGGGTGGCCTTGCTGGCCTGTCAGGTGACCGAAGGGGATGCGGTCCAGTTGTGCATCCAGCCGCCGTACCTGACTGAACACGGTCTTAGTGACATGCCTCGAGTCAAAGCCTGTGAAAGACTTTTAAATTAGACTTACTCAGCCACTATAGACATTTTGCAGTCGAAAGTCTTATACGGAGTATATGGGTCGATATTCAGACGTGTCGCCGAGCTTAATCGCAGCCCTAATCCATGTTATAATGAGTGTGCAGGACCCAAGTGAACGACAGAACCCAGCAGCCCTGACAGCTAGCCCACACCCAGCAAGCCTCGTTAGGTGGTTGTCCAATCGCAGCGCGATTATACGTCATAGACCGGCCTTGCACGGGGAGCAATGATTCGACAAGATCCCTGGCGATTGGGTCTGCCGGAGCGTAAACACTTCCGCAAGAAGAACAGGTCGAATGTTGCTCAGCTGATGTATCCTTTTCGAGATGTTTATTTAGGTGAGGTCATCAGAAAAAAGAGAGAGGAAAGCTCTGGTAGTTCCAGAGCTAGTGGAAGATACCTAACCTACCTCCTCATGCCATGCAGCCAACCTTTTTTTTTTTTTTCTCTATTTACCACGGAAGCCAACAGCCAGCTGGAGAACTACCTAGGTAGGTACCTACTTTGCTAGTCTGCATGGCGTATGGCAGACAGCTGTGAGCTACATAGTACCTACCTATCGCACAGCCTCATGGAAGGAAGGTAAGTCTGTAGCACCTAGGTACATCTGTACGTACAGTACCATTTGCATGGAGTAATAGCCGGGACAGACCCGGAGCCGCAACCCAGCAATATGCATTGATCCGGCCACCCTGCCTCCATTCCCAGGTCGTAGGGACCTAGTCTCTTCTTGGAGATTGTATTTGTTTGTTCGTATGTACTTCGTACAGTGGTTGGCTGTATGTTAGGTAACATCGAATGAGCCACAGGCGGAGCTCCAGCCACACATGACTGACTAACTCGGTAGAGATCTTAGCCTACCTAAGGTACCTGGCCGATTTTCTGGAAGATGGGCCAACTCTTCGATACGAATACGAAAGGGGGCTCGCGCCACACATGCAATTCGCGTCCACCCTGTCTGAGGTCAGTCCCCGAAAATTGGTGCCTTTCTCCACGCCCGGAAAGTCCAATTCCAGGTGGTCTTATGGTGGCAGCATCCCACTGATTGGTGGTACGGTTTCTAATTGACAGGGACCCTCAAAGTCCAAAACATCTAATCTCTCCTTATCGCCGCCCACCGCCCAGACTTTTTCCAATTGCAACAAATACCTGCGTCTCTCCCCTTCGAGGCCATCCGTTCATTTCTATCTACCGTATCTTCTGCAGCTCTTCCTTCCTCCAGAGGTCGATACACGAACCCTCTCTCTCTGCCTCCGAAGGAAGACTTGATTGTTGTTTCTTTGACTCTACGGTCCACACCATGGCCACCATGTACGTCGACCTGCCCAGCTCCTAGCAGCCCCTTTTTCCTCCACCAGTTCGAGCGTGAATACACGCGTTGGACCAATCACGCTGACTTAGATCCTCCTATAGGAACACGACCCTCGCGGGGGCTTTCAGCAAGCCTGATACCTATCTCAGCGTCTTTGAAGAGGTTTCCAAGTACAATGTTCAGCTCAACGTCGTCGAGCGATTATGGGCTGTTAGTTTCCCCTGGGCTTTCTCCCTTGCGCAGGAGGTCGAGGAGCTGACCTGCTGTTGTTATTAGGCTTGGTACCTTTGGATGCAGAACGATGTACTGGCGACCGGTATAATGAGCTTCGTCATGCACGAGGTCGTCTACTTCGGTCGGTGTGTTCCGTGGATGATCATCGACAGCATTCCTTACTTCAACAAGTACAAGATTCAGAACGTATGTTGGACCAGGACGTGGATGTTTGGAAGACACGAATAAGAGCTGACTGTCAACAGCAAAAAATACCAACGATGAAGGAGCAATGGGAATGCGCCAGTCTCGTGCTGCTTAGCCACTTCACCGTCGAGCTGCCTCAGATCTGGCTCTTCCACCCGATCGCAACCTATTTCGGCATGGACTACGGCGTCCCCTTCCCCTCGCTCGGCAAGATGGCCTTCCATATCGCTGTCTTCTTCGTTATAGAAGATGCTTGGCATTACTGGTTCCACCGCGCCCTGCACTACGGCCCTCTATACAAAATGATCCACAAGCTTCACCACACCTACTCCGCGCCTTTCGGCCTGGCTGCTGAGTATGCCTCGCCGATCGAAGTTATGCTTCTTGCGTTGGGAACGGTCGGAGGTCCTATCATGTGGGTTTCCCTGACTGGTGACCTCCACCTCTTCACCATGTACATGTGGATCGTCGGCCGTCTCTTCCAGGCCATCGACTCTCACAGCGGATACGACTTCCCCTGGAGCTTAAGGCACTTCCTCCCATTCTGGGCGGGTGCTGAACACCATGACGTCCACCACGAAAAGTTCATTGGCAACTACGCCTCCAGCTTCAGATGGTGGGACTACATGCTAGACACCGAGTCTGGCCCCGAGGCTGCCAAGCGCCGCCGCGAGCGAAAGCTCAAGGCCTTGAAGGACAAGAAGGGCCAGTAAAGAGCCTAATATTCTTCCAGGCGCGCAAGACGAAGCTGGTGTCAGACAAATTGGCTTAAGGCCAATGTCAATCCAAACACCCAGCATCTACTCCCCAACAGTAGAAGTGCCTAGTCACTCCAACGGGAGAGAATTCGGCCAGTGATATACGCCTATGGCGTACAATGTGAACAGCCCATAACGATGCATGTCAAATCGTTCGTTTTGTATATACTTTAGGGGGCTATCAGATGGACATACTTATTTTTAATCACGAACGCAGTAGACGAAAGAACCTACTATAGAATAATACGAAGCTATCACTCCTTCACCGGAGCCTTAGCAGAAACCCACCCAGCTTTCAGTGTCTCCTATTAATGCACGCCGACGGTGATGGGCTTTTACGAGGCCTGCTTACGTTTTCTGCAGCATCATCAACGTGCGGTTTACGTAATCCTAGAGGTATACTGCACTTCCTTCAGTTGCACAAAGTCCGTTCCACCGTACTACTCACTAACAGGTTCAGCAAAAGACGGCCCGATCATGCAACCTTGTGATGTGAACCCATGATCAGTCATATTCCACCACCGCATTTCCCAAGCACCGTCTTCACTTCTTCGGTGTACAGCAGTCACCTCCACCGGCGCTGGCGACGGCGCGGTCAGCGACCTGCCTCAGGTCGCAGCTCTTCTCCCCGCCAGCCGCCGCCGCCGCCGCCGCCTCCTGCTGCTGCTCCTCGACGATCTCGCCGAAGTCCCGGGCCAGGCCGTCGCAGATGGCGGCAAGCTCGACATCTTTGGCGGACAGGCCCTGCGGGTTGTGGGTGGTCCACCGGATATGCGTCGTGTTGTATACCTGTGTACGCGGGCGCGGGCAATAGTAATATATGAGTCAGCGGAGAACGTGTATCACTCAGCAGCGGGCGGACTTGCGGACGTGTGGCCGGACGGGACGGGACGGGAAGGGAAGGGATGGGGATAGGATAGGTAGGTATATGTATGTAATGTGCGGACTTTGGGCTGGTCCGCATGTATGTACATGTACGTATGTATGTATGTGCGAGTATTTTACCCAATGGTAAAAGCAAGGCTTCCGAAGCATGGCGGCGGCCGCGCTGTGGCCGGCTCGCCCGCTCCACATCTGCTGGGATGATGAGGTGTGTTCGGGACTGATTTGCTTGCTTGCTTGCTTGCTTGCTTGCTTGCTTCTCTCGACGCTGGTAGGAGAATACGGGGCAGGGCTTCGAATGGGTAAGGCGGGTAGGCAGGCAGGTGATAAGATCAGGGATTCCTTACGTTAGACCACTCGGGGTGGTGGTTCTTCAGTTTACATTGCAGCGACACGGCTGTCATGAAGTCCTGGGAGCGACGGTGATTAGTCGAGATACATATATACGCGCGCACGTAGTGGCTACATAGAGCAGAACTCGGGGAAAACATGGCTTGATAACGCGAGCGAGGGATGGAGACTAGGGGTCTCTTTTCTTTATCTCATCGCAGGGCTGGGAATGAATGTCATTGAGACTGCTGACACCTCCCCGAGTAGGCATGCATGAGCTCTTTCCCCCGAAAACCGTACTCGCAAGCTCGGAATACCGAGGCCTGCGAGAGGTATTTCAGGAGTTAGCAGAAGGGAGGGAAAGTACATGTAATTCCCGTCCTTTCGAGGGAAAGCTGGCATCGCGTGGTTGGTCCGAACTCCTAGCCCCAGTTACGCCGTGCCATTTTTGGGATCTCAACGAGATGCAGCGCGGCCCGGCTTACAGAAGCTGCCGGGCCTGGAGCTTCTTGTTGACGCCCCTAAGGTCAGCTAATCATGCTATAACCCGGGCCCAGGGGTAAACCAACATCACCAACTCGGCAGCAGTAAACATCACCTCCTTGACTATTCGGGGATAAGTGTTGGTAGTTTCTAGTCTTCCCCTCCCTCCCTCGCTCATCTGGATCATTCATCACACGTGTCGAGGAGTGTGTTGTGTTGGTGCGCATGCGCGGACATAGAGCGGATTTCGGAGCAGGATGAAGAACCACAAGATAGGGAGGGAATACGCCGTATCCACAGACAAGCGCCCCGGAACAAAGAAAGTACAACAAGAACATCAACACAAAACAGGCGAGAACCCAACGGCTCGGGAATAGACGGATGTTATGTAGGAACGCGCTCGCTCGCTCAACTTACCCACGTCTTCGCAAACGTCTTGAACCGGAAGCTCCTCTCGAGACCCGCGCCGCCGGGAACCAGCGCCCAGCGTCCGCCGCCTTGTGCTGAGGCTAGTAGGGGCTCGAGGGCCTGGCGCAGGGCCGCCTCATCCGCTCCAGCCGAGAACCGCACCACCGGCGGTTGTTGTTGGGTCGGCGTCGCCGCCGTGAACGACGATGCCATGCGTGCCGAGGTCGCGAGCGCCCGCCGGCTTTCCCAGTGCGGGAATAGGCGCCGCTGCTGCTGCTGCTGGTTTTGGGGGCCGCTCCTGGTAACAGCGACAGCCGCTACGCCGCGCGCTGCCCGCCCGGCGGTCGTTGTCGTGCCTGGGGCTGCTGCGATGGCAGTAGTGGCCGCGGCCGCAATGTTGGCGTGGCGGAGGAGCGGGCGAGCGTGCATCCAGAAAAACGTTGGGAGCAGGCAGACGGGTTGGGTACTAACGTTAACTAGCCGGCTCGTTATGAGGCGCAGAGGGTTGGACCTGTCATACGCGTCGCCAAGATGTGCGCGGAATGCGGTCGCAGAGCTGCGAGATATTATCCTTATCCTGGGTTCGCTGGCTTGCTGTTGGCTCGCTGGAGGGGGGAGGTTGGATAATTCGATATATTAATAAGGGCTTGGCGATCGGGCGGTTGTTACCGGGATTACGATTGCATGTACCTCCGGAGGTTACATTTCTGTTGTTTTGTGACCTGGTAACACCTGTCGCTTTGCTTTCACTCTACTTCGTGCTTTGACAAAATATACATTTCTACTGCCGCTCTTTTCATGGCCGTTGAAGAAGACTAAAGACATTTTTCAATACTGGTCATGTTGAATCAACCATGTTAGGTATTCTCATTGTAATGTTCAAGTAGGAATTGACGGGCCTAGAGGGTCGTCCAAAGAACAAGGGAACGCTCGCAAGATCAGGCCTCATTCAGGTTGAGTAACTCTTCCGTCCTGGTTCCATTGTACAGTAAATCCGCGCATATTTGTCAGCAAGGCGGCAATCTTGTGACACCCAATGATCTTCAAGCGAGATCCGTCTCGTTTAAGGGGTTGCATGCTGTGGCTTCGAAACATATCCGTTGGTCTAATCCGTCAACCCAGGCGTGTTTCTACAACACCACGGGACTTTATGTAGGTACTTAGCGGCTAAGCGAGGGAATTAATACGACCCAACCCCTCCGTCATGCGCATTCCGCATCATTCTGATGCGAAAGGCGGCACACCGGAAGTAAATATGGAGTTGCCCACTCCTGTCGAGATCGAATGAATTGACGGTTTCGACAAGCTTCGGTTCAAGTATGGCGCTATCACCATCAACATCACCCACGCCCTTTATGTTGATGCTAAGATCATGGGACTGTCGTGCTCACGGTAGGTATGGATCACTTTCCTGAACTACCTCCATTAGATATTTAGTGCCGAATAGGTCTGATTGATAGCCTATTGAGGCTTTCAGAACCATCACAATACCTTGGGACTTCCCGCCTTACCTATGAGCGAGTGCTTACTAATATTATGCATCATTATGGTCTGCGCCGAAGGTCTACTTCGGAATGTCGTTCGTCCGTATTTCTGGTGTCAGGTCCTTGTTGAGTGCGATTACGGGCAGCAGACATTCGCGGGACTCCCAGCAGGTGTTGCAAGCGTCTCGGAGTGAATAGGGGTTAGGGACAGCCTTCTCAAGTACTTAATGTGAGTTTGATATTTGTGTGGATTGAATTGGCGGTATGCTGGTCATCCAACCAAGTCTCCGGGAATAGGAAAATGGGATGGCTACGTTTTGAGCCCCTGATAGCGCACCCAGTTACTTGTTACTTATAGACATAGCCATACCCCTGTTTATCTCTTTGCTGCTGTTCACGAGCTTACAGACGCTGGTAGGAACATCTTAATGGGTGACGGTACTATCGAATGTATTGAACTTGTCTGGGCCATGGTTCGTAGAGGTTAAACAGGTTAAGATCTGGTGTTCATAAGGCGTCCTTGGCCACCACGACAGTCCCAATGGCAGTAAGTTGTCGAATAACGGACTTAAGATACCGTCATTATCGACGAGGTTGCCCAACCGCAGCTTTATCGTTACATGTTGTCATGAGAATATAAACTGGTATTGTTTGGATAGTGAAGACCGGTGTTAGGGGCTTCAAGTATGGGTGCTTTCCACATGAAAAGGTCGATGAGATCGTGAAGGACAAAAGTGCTATCTTAGTAATAACTCAGCACTCGTCACGCGTAGGAATGTATTCAAATCCATTATAGTGAGCCTCTACAACGGCTATCCGGAAGACCGAAGAAAACAGTATCTCCGACGAGGTCGGAATACAGCCTTATGATTAAAGTTGTGTTAGGATGGTTCTAGGTACTAACACTTTGGGATAACGACCTAGGCCATATCATCTCATTACATCAAACGATGCTACTATGCTTTATCGTTACGGCCAGGACGAGATTAAACCCGTAGCAGGCCACCGAGGCTTGCGCGGTAATGCCACCCAAAGATATCGGGTTGGCAGGCTTACACCACTCTGTGGCAGCTGAGAGTAGGTTGCACTGTGCTTGTAATCGCGGTGGCTTTAAGGCCCTCCAGGATATATTGACATGCTTACTAAACGGGACTAAGACGCATTATATCCTGGAAGGGTATAAAAATAGGGAGAGTGCCAAAGTGGGACGAGTGTATAGATCGTTGTACAGACTTCGGTCTCTAGCACGGGGGATGAGTTACGTACTATGTAGTACGGACGCCCGCCTACTTCATAAACTATATAGTATACCAAGGTGTAGCCCGGTACTGGGGGTGGATCACACATACAGGTAAGCAATGCAATGTTGGCAATGTCAGCAGTGTTACAATGCGCGAAATGCATCGACTGCCGCCGGGACTCCTCCATCCACGTTCCTAATCGGGCAGACTCGACGAATCGCCCAGGGTGACTTTCGCAGCAGGGGGACATGGTAGTTAGGAACTTTACGCGGAACTCTATGTTTATTGCACGTATCTCTGGAATTGACTTGAAGCCCCTGACCGTCCGACTTGTATCACATAGGCCACATCATGTACATTGCAGGACCCCTTGATCTCTCTTTCGTTTTCGCAACTATAGCACATCGTGGCAACATCAAAACAGATTCTGTTATTAACGGCGCCCAAAACCCTTGATTTAGCCCCAGCCACTCTAGGTACCTTACTTCTAGGTAGGCTTACGTGAGCTGTCTACAAGGTAGTATCAGTAAGATGCTAAACCTTATTCATGTCCGTGAACACTACCTCTTTTTAAGGTTGCCGGTAAACTGGCGTGGCAGTCATCTGTTGGGCTTGTCCGGCGCGGATGCTTCTTGCTTGGGCTTGCCCTCTCTGGCTTAAAGGAACGAACCTGTGCGCATTCGCAGAGGCCCTCAAACAAGACCGTAATAGTAGCAACTCACTGGAGCTTGAGCCCTAAGAGGGAGTATAAACTTGTATGCCGTAAAGGAGATACCTCAGGCGATGAGCGCGAGTTCGTAGGTATTTACCTCTCGGTAGGTAGTTAGTAGGGCTGGCAGACAAGTCTTACCCATCGCTTTGACCACTGCATTTGCCTATGAGAATCAACCATCATTGGCCAGCCGTACGAAAACTTAAGCTTTGATATACACGTATGTACATAGGTAAGATCTCGTTCGGATGAAGCTGGTCGGCTCAAGGGTCGTGCCATGCACACCATACGTCAATGAGACACGGATGCAAAACATCAACTTAGGCAGGGAACATTTATGTAGCCCCGGCGAAAGCAGCCTCTAATCGACGATAGCACGATGCAGCGTTTCGCAATCGACCGATCTCTTAAACTATCAGTCTGTGTGTGCTCCCCTCTTATCTCCGATCTAATCCCACATGACCTAATAACCTTACGGGGCTTGCATGGCCGTGTGTGAGCTGGGCTTTCGACGTATCAGTTGGTATGGGTATCTCGGTGCTGTCAGCCGGTGCAATATTGGGGATACATGTATATTATCGTATCTTGCTGCGTGTTATGTAGCACCGGGGGTGAACGTGACAGGGTGCTCCCCCCCAACGCTGCCTAAACAGATACGGTGACGTCGTACCTACAAGGCCCTGGAGGTGTCTGCATGTTTGAACAAGGCTCACGGGCACAACACTACGAGCCATAGAATACGTACCAGTTGTGCTGTTATAATACTATATAGTAGATAGAGGTAGGAGGCATGGTGTCTTTTACGAGTTTTTCTGAATTTTGCAAAGTTTGCGGTTGGGAACTTTGTGTGTTGCGTGACTGCTAGATGGCAGATGGCAAGGATTATACATGATTTTGCATTCTGCAGGTAATCTGTAAGAGGAGCGTGAATCATCCACGGGTGCCAGACTAACAGATAATTAGGTAATATTAATCGAGGCGTTTCATCCTCCCTAGACCCGGGATGCCTGCTGTTTTGACTGCACTAAAGAATTGGCAAGGAGCCAGTGAGAAGACAGTCCCTAACAGGCAAAATTGCCCAGTTCAAGTGTCACAGCATCTTGGGATTGAATCAACGCGGGGCCGAGGGAAAAAGGGGGGGGATGGGGTGGTGGCTGGAGGATACGGCGTCGATCAACGCGAGATTACTATGTACATGTATAGAGGGCTTGTAAGCGATGCGATGAAGCGCTCTGCCGCCCCCCCCCCCCAAGCATATGCACGTTGGCAGCAAACAAGAAGCTCTCAGAGGAGTAAGCCGTCGGCGTGCAATCAACGACGTGAAGTTCCAACAGTGCCAAGACATAGGATGTCGAGTTGCCGACAGGGGCGGCCGCGGCGGAGTGCCAAGGAGGGCCAGGGGGGGTGCGGAACAAAATTGGGGTGCGCTCAATCTCGATTGTCCAGGTCTCGGATTGGACCACGACTGCTGCGCGCAAGATGCAAGCTCACGATTCATTCGCTCCTGGGCGATCGACTAATCATGACTTGACTGCGTGCATGCGTAGAGTGTAGCTGTACTTGTACATGTACATCTGCGGTTTACGGACCTCTCCCACGCACACCTGAATAACAGACCTCAGTCAATTATCACATGTACTGCGTAGACAACTTGTACATAGTATTGCATTATTGGGGAATATTGATTGCATGATTACCTAATTGTGCGTAATCACACGTGATGATGATTACTGCCCACTCGCATTTCTCAATATTCTCTAGCTGCCAGGCAGCCACATAACGGACGGCATCCACCGTCGGGCCGGGCGTTACTATGAGAAACTTACCTAATATAGGTGGTCGTATGGGTCGAGGTCCAATAATAGGGCTTCACGACTTGCGGCTAAAAGCTTTGGTATACTCCATTCCTCGTGCGAAGGAGTATACGGCGCCACCTTCGCAGGGTGTTGTGGCCTTCGAGAAATCACGCAGCGTTTCCATTCTGCGGCGGAACCAGGTAGACTTCCTCGGCCAGGTCACGTCACGATACTCATCCCGGGTTAAGCCACGCGAAGGAGGAGGCTACGTTTATGACAATAAACGTATAATTACTCCGTACTGGGCGTTTATTCATCTCTCTATCAAGGGGCTTGCTGTGTGGAACTTATGAAATTTTGCTTTTGCTACATACTATAGTAGTTGCAGTACATACAACCGTTTGTACATGGAAGCACTGCCAACCTTATGAGGTCGTGTGGCGTCTAAGAAGACCTCAGGCTGTCCTTCGACTGAAATGAATACCTAAACTTCCCGAGTCTAGGTACTTAGGCAACTATTGAACCTCCATACATATATAACTACCTACCTCTGTAATCTGTATGTATGTAGGCATGTCAATTGATCGTAACATGGCAGCGTGGAAGTCGATTAACTTTAAACGGTGATCAAAAGCGATGGTAGGCACCTCCTAATGAAACACGCCGGCATTTCCAGTCGACCGAGCTGGATCATAATGCACAGTATGGAGGTACCTGGGAACAATGTCCAGTGCCTAGGTACTGCGTAGCGCGATCCACCACCTACCGCAAAAGGCAATATGCTCGGCGTCAAGTGGGATTGTACTTGCAATTTGCGTAGCTGTAGTTCCGTATGCTGAAGTATGAGAATTAAGGACTAGCCTATGTAGAGGGAGAAGGGTTGGTTGTCTTAAACCCCCTGTTTATTTTCTTTTTTTTCTTTCTTCTTGCTCTTCAGCTGTGCTCTGACGTGCCCTGCTTGTACAATGGTAGGGCATGTCGAGCAAAGAACTCGTAGGTACCCATGGAGGGTAGTAATGTCCATGCGATTGTCGTCTCCTCGGCCGATAAGACGTCCAAAGCCCGAGTGTGGAAGTGATACGAGGGATTTTGCCCGTTACTGGGATTCCACAGGACCCGCGGCTCCATACATACATAGTACATGTGCCCAGGTAGGTCTCACTGACCTAATTATGCCAGATATCTAAGTACACGGTACATGTACCTACCTAGACATACCTATTCAGGACGCATGTTTAAATCTGCAAATACTGTACGTGGAGATACAATACATCCATCCAGCTACTCTTTCGGGTATCAACTTCCACCCGTACCTATTCCCAGCTTCAATCCTTCAAGTTCTCATTACATGTGTAGGTATGTCTTACTAATCAGGTTACACAGGGCAGCACGGAGTCAAACCAACGCACCTCTTCCTGCCTTTCCGCTCCAGCCACTGGCTATTACTCACATATGTCCATGTACTCCTCGATCCCTCAATTTCCCACCTGCCGCCGGCAGTTCGTCCGCATCAGTGCCAGGAGCCGTCAACTTCAAGTATATCCCGTTATTGCGATTTTTACGTACGAAGTACCACCCGGTCAGCCCCCGTCTCCATTTCCCCACATCTGCCCACCCCCCCTGCCCCCCTGCGGCCCTGCAAGTACTTTTGTTTATCGCCCTCAGTGTTTGCTGACAAAGACAATCGCACAGGTCCGGGTACTTAGTAATACATAACTTGGAACTGTCAGGCCTACCGGGAATTTCGGTGAATCTACTGTGATATCTACGGTAGGTCCGTACACCCAGCAATTCCATCCCAAGCCTATTACTATTCACGGGACGGCGGGTGATCTGCGAGTCTTTCCTCTGTGCGCACTATTATAGGATACTCCACCAGCCACGGAACCAGAGCGCAAGCTGTGTGTGTCTTCCTGTCCATTCACCTACATTACGTACTGCTGTCCTTGTCTCGCGAGCTATATTTGTCTGTTCGCCTTGTTGATCGATAGGCTGCAGGTCCTCAATCACGTGGGGCTACAGTCATCAGATTGATGTTATTCATGTCGGGCCCACGGCTGTCAGCACCTTGAAGCTCTTCCGGCCGTTCGGTACACAGGCATACGAAGAGAAGTATTATACTCCGACATTAAAACCACCTTCCGACGCCTGGTTGCCGGCCACCATATAGTACCCGCCAATTTGTCATCGTCCACCGAGACCCGCGGACTGCCTAGAGCGGATACAGGTACAACGAGAGGTCCAAGACTACCTACTTGGTTATCGCTAACGGCATCCTGTGCTCGCTTCTCTATTTTAGCCGCATTATACTCTGAACCTCCTACGGCGCCAAAGTGCGCCATCACCTACATACCATCTACCACCTGCCACCTACGTTTTACGGTGGCTATCATCAGGGGCCCGGGAATACAGATTACCTACCTACCTCCTACATCCTCAAGGTACCTAGGTAGATAACCTAGTGTGCTGCGGGTCTCTCGAATGCGAGACAGCGTTGGCCACTATCCTGTCACTTACATAATAGAGCAGACGGGCGTAGTCCAAGGCGGTTGTTGGGCCTCGTGACGGTCACGCACGCTACCGTTTTTGTGGTGCCGTATAGTAGTGGCTTGCCGGAACTGTCACCACTTGTCATCCACACAAGCAACAAGCCGCATCGGTTTCTGGATGCTAAGTCAGAAATTTTCAGGATGCAGAATAACGCTAGTCTTGGTGAGTTGCCGATATCCTTCCTTCCCTTTTAGCTTGTTTAGCTAGCGCTACGAAGCATTCCCCCCAATCTCTTCGAACCCTGGGCCCTCCACCATGACGCCGCAATTCCGTGTGTGTACGAGAGACACCCCCCCCCCCCCCCCCCCCCCCCCCCCCCCCCTCCCCCCCCCCCTCCCCTAGCTCCCTACCAGGTATGTACCTACTCGCCTACCTACCTTGGGAGGTGGGTAGGTTTTGATGCCATGGCCGTTTAATCCCTTGCACTATCATTAGCCACAAATGCCTATGTAATCACCCATTACGTAGTACCTCATACGGGTACCTAGGTAGCAGAGGTCGCAGAGCTTGCTGCCATCCTGACGGCTTCGGGTCCGCGTTCCAAGTACATACATTACCGTACGCTACGCAGTCTCGCAGTACAGTCTTTTGACCCATCCATCTGCCTTACCTCCTTCACTCCCCCGTCCGCCTCCGTACTACTAAATACCCGCCCACACCCCGGTCGGGTTCTTAAACATACATACCACGTATTCTGTTTGTTGCCCACCTCACTATCCGAGCTTTGGACTCTCATATACCCTTTCCGTCTACTTTTCCCACTCGGACACATCTTTGTGTCCTTCGCTGACTCAGATGACTAACACGACTACACCTTCCTAAGACGAGCCTGGCTTGCGCGGAAAGCTTATCCAAGGAGTAGGAGCAGGAGCAGACCGCTTGAACCATACAGTGCCCGCAGCGGCTCCTGCTTCAATCATCGACGACGTTAAATCCCATACTGCCCTGAAGCCCCTTCAGCCCTCGCCGCAAACGCATGGTTACGGCGATTCTGGCATAAGTAAACAGTCGCATATTCACCCTCAACTTAGAGCCTCTTCTACCGGTTTAGCTGCATCGGATACGATGCAGCGAGGAGAAACCCCACCGTCCGACGAAGCCGGCCCCGTCTCCGCGTCTCCCGTTACTGGTATGGCTGCGCAAGGCATTCTGGGTCCTGATCCGGACGATTCTGTGACGGATGGGCGGAAAGCCAAGCGCGAACTCTCCCAATCGAAGCGTGCGGCTCAGAACAGGGCTGCCCAGGTGAGTAGACTCTCCATGCTACCTTTTTTTGCGTCTGGCAGCTACAATGGCCAATCCTCGATCTTGTCAGTTGATGTTCGCCTGTACATCCCTGACTCGTCAGTTTGGAATTTGCTGGCCGGTATTTGTGCGCCTGTCCTCGTCACATAGACTAACCTATTTTCGTAGCGCGCGTTTCGGCAAAGAAAGGAGCATTACATCAAGAAGCTTGAGCAGCAGGTGCGGGACTATGGAGATATGGAGCAAAACTACAAGGCCGTTCAGAACGACAACTACGCTCTTCGCGAGTACGTTATAGAGTTACAGTCTCGCCTTATGGACCTGCAGGTCGATTTACCCCAGCCACCCGCGAACGTGAACATCCCACCACCTACTTCGGCGGTTGGCGCGGCTCGAAATGCGCACCCGAGCACGACTGCTGCCGAAGCGCCAGGGCCGAGCAGCACTGCGGCTGGGACTCTCGCAGACGTTGCGGCGGCGGTAGCTGGGTTGAGAGCCAGAGAACCCTCGGCAGATGGGGTGTATTCAAAAGCCACCTATAAGGCAGAGCCCACCGAAGACTCGCAAACAGCCGAGGAAATTCGCAGACAACTTCAACAAGACGGCCTCCCTCCACCCCCCTCATCCTCCTTGCGGCCCTAAAAGTCAGCCTTAGGAAGCCGGGGGACTTTACGGGCCTCCAACGAGATATTCGAAATTATATGGAGACTTACTTTGAAGTCGAGGAAAATCATAATGACCATGCTTAACCCAGTGGCGGCGATCGGAGAGAAAAACGGAGGTGTTTCAGCAAATCGTTTGCAGTGCCCTTACTAGAGGAGCCAAACAAGGGACGATCAAGGGTGATAGAGAAACGGGTCAGGGAGGAAACACGCGGTCCTAAGTCATTTGTTACCTGTCATATGTGGCGTTACGGTTTCACAATAATAGGGATGCGAGGGGGCAGGAATTGGCGTTCAACAGCATTATGTTTAGCGTTGTCACGGGCGCGTTGCTTGCTTGTTTGCCACGATTAGATGCAATGGTCATCTGGTCGATTGTACGTTTCTCGGTGGATATCAAAACACGGCCATCTGCGTGTTTTTAATGTATGTTATGCGCCTGGGGGGGGGCATGTTGGTCAAGGCTGGCTTCAAAAGATAGGGAAGACAACGACACCTCGTCGTAAGCGCGTATGTCGGAATCTCCGGCATGGCGTCAGGTCGCTTCTGCGAGCCGTTGTCTTTCTCGGCTCCTCCGCAGAAGCTGGAGAGGGAGCCAGGAAGCACGTCCTTAGCATACGACAACAAGGGGAGAAAAGATGCCGTTAATATACTGCCAAAACACCGAAATAAGGAAATCGCAAGACTTTCAGCAATGTTTACGGTATATCTTTGACGTGAGGCAATGCAGGAACACTGGGTAATATTGCGGGCTTCACGCCGCCACAACACCTCTTGCCTGCCGTCGAATGTAATGGCCAAGGTCAATTCAGTTCTGAATTCAACGTCAATTCGCTTGTAAAAAGGGTAGCTATGGCTACAGAACAATTGATTTACCGTGGCAAAAATAATGCTATATCATGATGGTCACACACAGGGTAGAGGGTTCCTCCCTACCGTCTGCTGTTTCTGTTTCGCGATCCTCCTCCTCCCCGGGGGGCGCGAATGTGGGTGTGAAGTCCTGTCTGCCTAGCGGCTCCGTGGATGGAGCCAAGAAAAAAAAAAGAAAAAAAAAACCCCCCAGAATGGAACAAAAAAACGATCAACGAGGACAAGAAAGACGAGACCGCCCCGATTCGATTCCATGCTTGCCCAGGTACTCGGAGAATGGTTAAGGTTCGCGTGGTCTGGAGTGGGTAACTTGCCGATCCATCTAATTCCACCAAACCAACCCATGTCCGCGCCCCGTCCAAAACCGACCATGCGTGCCGAAGGGATCCTGTCGCGTGTATCCGTAAAACGTGGTTAAGACAGATCCGCCAGGGGGGAGGGGGGGGCCAGGCAGCCAGGGTTTGCCCTCTTGTACTTGTATTTATTTTCGGGGTGGAACGGAACTTGCCACCTCGTCATCAATGCACATACATACTTACATGTATGTATGTATGTATATACGTACATAACGACGGAGCAGCCCACGCGACAGCATCCAGAGAAATGAGTAACCCGGCGGCCTCGTGAGAGGAGACGTTCCCGGGCTGACCTGGTTCGGTGGTGTCGTAATTCATGAATATGAGTTCCCCATATCGTGTTCCTATATCGTGGTTAGCACGTGTCAGCGTCGGCCTTGCCAATGTTTTGTGGTCATGGTCGTGGGTACGGGCATGGGTATGGGTATGGGTATGGGTATGGGGGGAGCTGAACGCGATAGATAGGCAGACACGCGTTTTGTCGGTGTGTGATCTCCGCAATGCGCTCAGGCACAAGTTCGTACGATTCAGGAACCGCACTGATGCTCCCTTGGCGCTGATTCAATGCAGAGCCGCAGCTTAATTGCGGCCACCCCTGCTGCCCATATGGGGCTGACGACAGGTGACGGTTCGCGCGACGAAGAAAAGAATGGATGAACGCCATAAAATAGCGGGGCAGAACAAGGAACTGGAACGGTTAGTCCGTAACGCACCTTTAGGTAATCTCCTCCCTTCTCCTGGTATTCCGCCCTGGTCACCGTCGCTGCTTTCCAGCCAGGGGTGCCAGTCCACTCTGCCGCGCCTTTCCATGCGTCCAACAACGCGTCCTCGGCTCGTCGAATCTTCAGTGGTGCATCCTCGGGAAGCAGCGGCATAAGGCCTTGTCGGAGACGGTCGTCGAAGTTCTTGAATAGAGTATTGCCGCCGGTCAGGAACACGTCCTTCAGGAAGTCGTCGCGGTTGATGCCAGTAAGGCCGACGAGTCGCTGCGTAAGTATGTCGCCTGCAATCTCGACGAGTCCTGCTTGATCGATTCCCGCAATGGATGGCTGGAAGATGACCTCGGGTATCCTGATGCGCTCGACATTGAGATGAATCTGGTGGATCTCGGCCTGCGAAGAGGCGTCGAAGGGTCGTGGGCCGCGCATAAATGCGTGTAGAAGGCTCTTGTTCCAGTCGTTCTGTGCCTCCCACGTGTGCTCGTGTGTAAAGCTCTCATCGTAGCGAAGGAGATCTTCCTCCAGCACCTTGAGGTTGCCCTCCATGTCTTCTTCGCCATCCTCGTCGTCACTACCGGGCTCGCCCACAGCAATCTGCCTATAAACACCCCAATCATCATCGTTGGCGCCAAAATTGTCATCGTCTCCGCCGCGCCGTCGCTTTCCCCTGGGGTTGTCCGATGCTAGATTCGCGATAGATTTCATGCGCATTTGAGAAGCGAGAGATTTGCGGTTCCCAAGGTCTGCCTTCAAACGATCCCGTTCCTTCATTCTTTGCAACAAAGCATTGCGCGCCACACGCCTCTCTTCGAGCCAGCCTTCTAGGTCATTCTCCCGCCGTTCTCTGTCCAAGCGTTCCTCCTCGGCGATACGTGCCTTCTCGGCTTCCTTCTCGGCTTTGGCGCGAGCCCGTGCTTCGTGGTTCGATTTGAGCAATCGCTGGTGTCGCTTCGACTTCAAACCGGCGTCGTCGAGCTGATCGTCAGGCATCTCGAGCAGGCTGAAGTCAGGCACTTCTTGTTCTTCCTCAGGGTCACCGCCGACATCCTTTGTACGCGCGCGCTTAATAGATTTGTCAAGCTCTTTAATCGTCCGCTCAAGCTGTGCCTCATCCTTCATATCCTCCGCGTCGAGGAGGCGCTTGGTGTCCTTCTTGTTCGAATCGGCAATCTTCTCTTGGAGTTTCTTGAAGTATTCCAGCTCTTGCTCTTTCCGCATCAGCTTTTCCAGGCGCATCTTGGCCGCTTGCTCTTGTAACCGTCGCCCGCTCTCCTTTTTACGCTCCACTATGCGCGCAAGTTCCTCCTCGCTCTTTTGTACGACTACCTCCTCGGTGAATGGATACTGGATCACAACATCCCGGTCTTCCAGCCCCGTCCAATCCAGATATGATCGTAGTTCGTCATCGTACGCTTTGGAGACATAACAGTGGTCGCGAATCATGTGTTCGGCTTGGGAGGCATTGAGCTTCCCGGAGAACGATGGGTACTTGAGGCGGATCAGCTTGAGCAAATACTCTGCGGCATGCCATCCTCCCCAGTTCAACCGGGTGGCCTGGGCCAACATGGGTTTCGAGTTGCAGACAGGTATAAGATGGGTAGAACTATATGAAGATGAGACGACTAGCCCAGTCTGTCCCTTGTTGTGTCGATATGAGAAGAGGGAGTCGATGCCTAACGCCAGCGACGGCGCTCCGTAGCATTCGAAGATAATCTCGTTCATAGCTATCTGGTGCGTCAGTTATTATCTTGGCTGATCAGGGATTGAAGACACGCACATTTTCTTGAGTAAGGAAGGTTGGCTACGGCCTCGGTCATGACGATGGGCAAGTCGATGGTCCCTTCAGCATTGTTCATGCCTAGCTTGAGAAAGGTCCAGTCCAGCACATGTTCTTCCACATCCCAATTGGTGACAATGCTCGTGCCAGGCTCAAATGCATATCTGATATGTCCTCGGGCGGTCGTGTCGGCATAGCAGTCGGTGCCTGCAAACGAATACGTCTTGCCTAGTTTTCTGTCCCTGTACTTGGCCATGATCGGGGGAATATTCACTCGCGGCTTTGATTCGAACGACCAGCCAGCTCTTACAGTAGACGAGCCTGGTGAACAAGAAATTAGTATCCTCCTTCCATCAAGAAAGCACGCACGGGCTCATACCATTGTCGATGACTATGGCAACACTGCCTTCCGGTCGCGCCAGAGCCTTCTCCCGACCGTCTGGCTGTGGCGCGACATGCTTTTCGAACTTGGTTTCCTTCACATTATATATGTTTGCGGGCGGGTACGTCTTTTCCTCGCGTACGGGAAGCGCAGGAGGGTCAATTGCCGAGGGCGCCATGTTATCGCTGTGGTCGGTATGGTTACAGATGTTGGCGGCGGTGCATGGCTAATGGGAGCCTTGTGGACGGGATGTGTAATATGATGGATAGAGAGATGGAGATTCGATGGCAAGGTGGTCAATTGATAAATCGATGACTGTATACGTGGGCGAAACCTTCCGCAGCTGAAATGTTTATTTGTGAAGCTGGAAAGTTCGTTTGGCAGATCCCGTCCCGATAACCTTCCACCAGGTTGGAGCTGGAGGTAGGTAAGTGGAACAATATCTGGCGATGCAAGGCTGACAAACTACCTAGACCTAGCCCACCAACGCATCTTTCAATTGTCGATTCCGCTTGAATAGTGGAGCTGGCCCGTGTCGATGTTCCGTACCTACGGATTACATCCATCCATGTATCATTTTCGCATTCCGTAGGGCGCTTGGGCCACTAAAGTCATTGAAGCATCACCTACCAGCCAGTCTACATACTTAAAAGTAAACACGGAATATTAGTAAGGCTGGCAAAGCGTGATGAACAATTTGCCTCGACAGATCGCGTAGAGAGTCCACGCTCAGGTCAAAATATTGTTAGAGCAATCGGCCGCGTGACTGGTAAGACCGGGCTGTCTCCCCAGTTAAGGGCCAGGGATCTTCAGACAAGGTCAAGCCGGTCTGTAATGTGAGAACCCTCCCGTCCTTGGAGTCTGCCACTCAGCCGCTCTGCCTACATATTATGTTCTTATACGAGATGCGATCCGCGTCACCTGAAGAACGTGACCCAGTATCAGACTTTAGGAGATGGCTTGACATTTGTTCACTTAATTAGGTACTCAGCGTTGCCATCTGCATCCACCAGTAAACCACCTACTGATGTCGTGAATGTCTTGCCTACTTCTTTGTCTTAATTTCCGTCACAATGACGGGCGATGCTATGCTTGAAGATTCATCTTTTGCCTTGTCGGTATCACCCCTTATCGATTGGCCAACCCCTCCATAAGCTCTCGTACCTAAATACCTCCTACTAATAATAGTAGCGACCTCTTTAACCTAAGAGGGCTCTCTTAGACTGTCCGTGGCTATGCAACGAGGTCAGAATGGAACTATTTGAATATCGTATCTGGAAGAATTATGGAATAGATAGGTACCTTCTAAGTGGAAAAGCACGTTGGACTGGTAGTTCTTGAACATCTGTGCCACAAGCTCGATATTCATATTCTGGATGTTTATCTCCTACCATGCATGTCAGAACTGGTTCTTCCTGCGCGTGCTAGTTGTAATTGTAGATATACCTGAAGACTCTTGTTCATCAAAACAACCGCCTCGTTGAGTTTCTCCTATCGGCATCATGTAAGTCATGTACACTCATTGATCTCAGAGATCTAGTCCATGCATGCCACTTACAACATTGGTGATAATACGCGACAGCAGGAGGTTCTGCTGGTGCTCATGAGGGCTCTCCTAGATAACTTATTAGCCATACAGAAATACGAAACGAGCTTCTTAGTCTATATACCATATTGTCAAGATTCGCTCCGCAGCTTGCGTGGACTATTGTGTATCAAATAGTTCCGGTTGATGGTTGACGCAGGTTGGAGTCTGGGTCGGTCTGGTGGGTACAATGTACAAGTACCTAGGTTAGAGAGTAGATACCTGAGTTCACATTGAACGCAATGATTGAAGGGAAGCTATGAGCGGTAAGTCGCGGCAAATCGATACCGACGTTCCCAACGGGGTTTCAGTAGGTACCATACAACAAAAGCCTACCTCAATCCACAACACCGACAGCATCTCTTCCCACAGCAACTATCGACTTACTACCTACATCTAGTAGGTATAAAAAGCCGCTTACTGCTAGGCAACATCATTTAATATACACCCATATTTACAAGCCAGCCAAGCGCAGCAGACATGGCCGCTCCGACCGAGGCCCAGATAGCCCATCAGCAGCTCATTGACCAACTCGATATCCATTCCGTACACAAGAATTTCCGCAACCCACACTGGCGACCGAATCAACGGCGCAACAAGAACATCAAGACGATTCTAGGCGACGCGTCACGTAAAGAAGCCTCGATCGTTGCGACACCCCAAGATAACAGCGGCGCCGCCTCGCCTGCCGCCGACGAGAACGGCCTCTCGACCAGCGGTTCCTCTACGCCGACACAGTCGGCCGGTGGCTCGACCTTACAGCCCAATCTCGCACAAGCCTCACGTAGTTTGTCGAAGCTCGTGCTAGAGAAGAGTCTCCGACCCAACGGAGCCAGCGGCGCCACTGTCTCAGCACCAAGCGCGACCTACACGAACGTCGAATCTGCACCGTCGCTCGCACATACGAAGCGGTATTGCGACATCACGGGCCTCCCGGCTCCGTACTTAGACCCGAAGAGCAGGCTACGGTATCATGACAAGGAGGTTTTTGGATTCATTCGTACACTGCCCCAGGGGGGTCCTGAACAGTATTTGGAGGCCAGAGGTGCACACACGGTCTTGAAATGAAGAGGGCCCTACAACGCAGACTGCCAAGTGGGTAGCAAGGAAACACGGGTCTTAGGGATGCTGTTCTATCCTGGATGTGTGCGATCTCAACCGAATTGGTGGCTTCCCATACGGAGACCTTTACGAGTTGTTGATGCGCGGTGCGCTTAGCTATTATAATCAGGACTTCGCCAGGGAGAAGGAAGGCGGAATGTTCGACCAACAAAGTCAAGCCTAGCCTACGCACCAGTTACCTCTCGGCAACTGGATGACAGGTTACGCTCCGGCTTAATCGTGATCTGCATAGGGATTGCTCTCCGCCTGTTACTGACGGGTACCGAGAATGAATGGGGGTGGTCATTCTCAGTGACCATAGCTTGAGAGCTAAGGACGCCGCGGCAGGGTGTATTGAGATGATAGATATTTGCTAGGAGTCTCAAGAGTATAGCAACCGTTTTTCTTGGAATTCGAAGCGTCACCTACCAGTGGAAATCCTTGTCATACACCTAGCAACCATCATGAGTGATAGCGATGCTGCCTAGGCTACTGAGGTGGTTGATTGTTCATTGAAGCCTTAATGACTAGAAATATCAAGCGACACAAGGTCGAGAGTACAAGTGACTAGACAACTAGACAACACAAATCATCGCAACCATTGTTCGTCTGATCACGAAGGAATGTGGAGGAAGAAGAGTGCGCAAAGAAGACAAGAAATGTGGCCCAATAAAAAAGCTCAAACTAGGTACCTAGGTACATGTATGTGACTTAGTGCATGGGGTTAGATAGACCGGCTGCCAGGCAGCTGTCGCATCAAGACGGCCGCGATCCATGTACCTACATGTATCCCTTAATTTGAAAACACATGTTCAAAGATTTCGACGAAGCTCCAAGGCAGCGACGAATTGCCCTTCCAAGCTGATCCAGCGTTCCAACTATCCTATCGCGAATACCTCGTTCGAAATACCGGCACTTGAGTCCTCGAGACCGCGCCATTGCGAAGAGAAACCACCCGCCAACATGCCCACGATGTGGTTATCCGACACCCAGAGTAAGCGTTCAGAACTCGGGGAATGTACGCGAATGCGCCAACTGACATTGCCGTAGAGATCGGTGTCGCCTTCTGCTCCGGTGGTAGGTAGCGTTCTGTGACGCTTGCGCGCGGGTCGTGGAGGCACTGACGCGATCTGCTGCGCGCTATAGGAGGCTTCTTCCTGATCGGAGGCGTGATGCTGTTCTTTGACCGGGCCATGTAAGTGTAGCTCGTCGCACCTCCATCCCCTTTTCCCCCCTCCTACTTACCAACCGTCGTCTAACCGCACCCGAACGACTCATAGGCTTGCGATGGGCAACGTACGCCGCTCTCCTCCCCGTCCCTACTCCCTCTCCCTGACTCGCACCCCTCCCGCGACCACGTCCGTCCGACCCTGACCCTAACGCGAAGAGAAAAAATCCGTAGATCCTATTCCTGATCGGCCTGACGATCATCATCGGGCCGCAGAAGACGCTGCTGTTCTTCGCGCGGAAGCAGAAGGCTAAGGGCACGGCGGCCTTCTTCCTCGGCCTGCTCCTGATCCTCATGAGGTGGCCGCTGATCGGCTTCTGCGTCGAGCTGTACGGCATCATGGTGCTGTTCGGCGACTTCCTGGGCACGATAGCCTCCTTCGCCCGGAACGCGCCGGTCATAGGACCCTATATCGGACTCCTGATCGACCGCGTGGGCGTGGGACGGAGAAACGCCGAGTTACCGGTCTGAATCCAGTCCTCCGACCACCGGTCCTGTCATTCCTCGTCATGTTCGGACCGTCTGGGACGGCCCTTGATGAGTCCAGCTACGATATCCTAATAACATAGATCTTGAAGTAAGGAGACGTTAAGAGGACACGAGACGATGCTACTCTGTATGATACTGTATATGATGGAATAAACGGAACGGCGTCAAGCTGGGACAGGGAATACCCAAGGGCAATACTAGAGCGCCGAGGCCGCCATAGATTAACGAAGGCCATACATATACTAGGACAGCTAAAACAGGTTTTGTGTATATATGCTTTTGAAGGAAAAGGCCATTTGTCACTTTGCCTATGCAGAATCTAGGGGATCGGCAGATGATGCTTCGAATAATCGAAAGAGCACCAGCCGCCAAGGTGTCGACATCAGAGGATTACTAAAATTTCCACTTCACAGCATTGAACGCAGCATGCAGCTCAACATGCTTCCCAGCCCAGAATCCACGCACACCCGCTCATAGCTCCAGCGCGGCACGACACAGCACGAAGGCCACCTCGCTCCACCACTCTCTAGTATCCCACGCTAATGAGGTAGTCTGCCAGCGCCTCAACGGTCTGCGTCGCGTTTCCGGCTATCTGGGTCTCCCCGTAGTGAGCGAATATGACGGCTTGCTTTGTCTTGACGACGCAGACACCCGTCCGGCCCTAGAGATGAGGTCCCAGGTCAATGGTTATTCCCCGACGAAGTCTTGAATTCTATAAACCCACCTGTCGGCCGTAGACACTTCGCTCCTCGATTCGGAAGGCAACATATCGCTCGCCGGCAACGTGGACACCCTCCGTACGGGCCTTGTCGATCGCATCACTGTCCTGGTTCAGAATGCTGAGGAGGTTCTTGATCTCTTCGGGCTTGACCTATTATTCCCAGCACTGTTAATATACGTCGCGAGCGCATATTCTGGCTTCAGAAGTCGGTGATGTGCCAGGGGTGGGTGGAGGTTGGGGGGGTGAGCAAATACCGTAAAGCCGCTCGAGGCGGCCCAGACGCTGTCGCCTGCCACACTGACGATGGCAGCTTTGTCGAGGTGGCCGCTGCCAAGAAGGCTAGTAGGGTTGGTTACGATATCAGCACATGCGGTTCACAGCGATGCCTACGCCTGTTGCGTGGAACGGCCCGTACCTGGAATCAACGTAGGCTATCACGAGATGGAAGAGTCAGCCCTATCTCTAGTTCCAAAAGCCAGCCAGCGGGAGGTGGGGTCGGCTCGAGTCGTTTTACTTACCTTGCCACGACATGGTTGATGGTCTGCGTTGTGTGTTGTGTAGGGGAAAAGAGAGCGAGGGGGAAAGGAGTGTTGCAAGGTTAGAAAGATATCTTTAGGTTAGGTAGGTTCGAGGTCGAGAGGAGTAGACGAAGTTGGCGGGAGACCGGATGTCTGTTTTTGGGGAAGCCTCCCAAATGTCAAAGCAAAGGAAAAGTTGTTGCTGGGGCCGGATGGATATGCGCGGTGCGGTCTGATCAGGGAGGGGCTGTTTTCGGGGGCATGGCTCTGATTCACGCCTGAAGCAGTGACCCCCAGCAGGCCTAACAATTTCCCATCAGCCACAAATCACCCCGCTGTTGCATGTGCTTCCCTGGGAACGTGGCTAAAACAGGGAGCACCTGCATCATACCTCTCTACGCAGCTATATGTTTTACGGCCATCTTGCTGCTTACTGCATGCAAATATGTAGTTAGCAGACACAGATCCCACTTGCGAAGTACAGGTGGACGGACATGCTTCTGATTCCGTCATCGTGAAAACCGATTCCACCACTGGCATCAAGCCCTCTCCCTAAGCGTCTGCTCTACACCGCATCAATATTTGTTGTGTTTTGATTCGGGACCAGGTTGACCTTACTACCAACCTCACCAACATCCCCATCGCGGTGGGCCAACTGCTGTTTGCCAGGTTGTCCTTGTTATCCACTTCCAACTGTGAGAAGCGGCTGATCCAGCCCAAATAGCCTCCAAGCGATTATACATCATCGAACACTGGACTTGGCCCTTCAAATAAGTTACCTAAATATCCCCAGGGAGGAGCGCCGGTTCTCTGCGATTGCCCAAAACACCCACACACTACGGATTAATAGTCCTGATCTTCCCCAATGAAGGTCACCGCCTCCGGTGGAAATGGATGATACCGGCAAACAATGATCATGTTGGGGCGGCAAACGGCCACGTGCCAATACTCATCCTACTGAGGACAGAACAAACTATGCCAGCCTACAAATGGGATTGGAAGGTCCTCGAGGCTGTCATTGACAATAAACCACGCATCTAGTTGTACTCAATACGACTCCCTTCCGTCTCATCGCTTACACACGACGACTTAAGAACCATGGGGTCCCAACACAGGTTATTCGTCTTCTCACTGAGCAGCCCAGCTGGGGTTTGAGCATACTTCAATATCGAAGATCTGCCAGCTCCCGCCCGAGATCTACATTGAACTCTACCGCCAGACCTGTAGGTGGCCTGGGCTGGAATTCGGATCTTCTCTTATCAGCCGTACGCGAACAGCTTAACGGCCGTGTAGACCGCTCAGATCTTGCTCTGCTTACAAAGCCCTTCCATTGCCTGTCATAGCTTTATGATGGTCACTAGGAAGAGTGTCGGCCAAAAGATGTCTTTTTCGAGTTCGAAGACGCTAATTATGGCATGAAGCCATATCTCCTCCTTTGTGAAATACAAGTACGTACAAGATCTCTGCGCTGTCATTGTGATCTGACTAAGACTACCGAAGACTCCTATGTGGTTATTAGAGTTGCATGCGAATGGATTATATGACGTGAATAAGCTGGTCTCTTGTTGGCGAGATAACGAGCAATTAGGAGCTATTTCCATCAGGTTGTATGAAGAGCCTATTTCTTGAGTGCTATAAGGAATAGCCAGTTAGTCACTCGGCACCTTGAGAATGCCTTAATTATTTATAACCATAGAGAATCACATCAATCTGCGGACCGAAATCAGTCTCAGTCGAGTAGACCTAACACTAGGCTCCTGACTTTGGTGCAATGGTCTAATGCTTTTGAACTTCGGGAATAAGATGGCACACTTCACGAAGGCATGATGAGCTATCAGCTGCTGTCGACCCTTTGCACAGATTAAAGCGTATTCTAAGCCCCTGGCTCGTCCATCATGGCCTTTGGGGGCGGCAGTAACGTCCAAGTCCCGGTCTGACAGCATTAGAACCATCCACAAGTATGTGAACTTTGCCTGGGACGGTGATGCAAGATATTAGACCAACAGTGACAACTGCATGTCACACCTGGCCACGCACAGAATCAAGAGCGACGGCCGCACAATTTCTGGTGAATGTATCTACAACGGTAATACAGGACTCCAGTGGCTCCAAGTAGGAGCATGTTGCCGAAGGATTCGTAACCAACGATACAAATACGTTACACACACCCTATGATATACCTAAATGCCAGTGAAACATGTGCTCGATCTATAATCTCACGAAACAAATCAGCCAGTATACTGCCACACCATGGTGTTACCTAACTGCGAAACACTGCCTTCAGAGGTTCATCCCCAGTGCCACTTGGCTAGTTGTCTAGACATATACGGCCGCATCACGAGGTTTCTCGGGTCGGGGATAAACTGTGCAAGCATTATTGCTGCTTTAAACGACAGTCTGTTTAAACGAGTACGGGTCCATCGATCGTCCAGAAGATTGTACAACACGGGCATGAAGCGGATCGTGTACTGTAGTCAAGAGACAGATCCTATTTGAATAAATGAGACGCGTTCGAAAGCTGTTGCCTCAAAGCAGTCTGTAAGGGACTGACAAGCCCCAACAGCCTATCAAGGCATTGCGAGATCCCGCTTTCGGAAGGTCGCAGTTGCGTGTCGTCTTAAAAGGCTGTTGGCGGACAACCCGCCGTGCCCACATCAACCGATGAGGGACCCAGCCAGATGGCTTCGCATGTTCAATTATTTCGTGTGTGCCGCCGCATTGACGAGACGGGCCACAAAAGCTTCCAACCGAGATGGGAGCTATCTTAATATATTATTAAGAGAGACGATAGTTCATGGGGAGATCCTCCGCATTGATCGCCTCTTTTGTACTACGTAGGGTACATGTAGCCTGAACCGCTTGGTCTTCGAAATTCGGCTCGGGCGGGGGACAGGTCTGGATACGACGATAAAATCTCCGGTGACCCTGCGGTGGAGCGGGTTGGGCAGGCAAGAAGAGAAGTGCCGGTTGCAGCTATTTTGACTATGTACATACAATGTCTGGTGCTTATGATAGATAAAATGATTTCCCCGATCGGAAGTACAGAGCAAGGCCCGGCCGGGGACCCCCTACTTTGGTAGGCGTTAAGGCACGTAATGGGCACTAGGCTACATTAGTATCGTTAGTTACGGTAGCATTTGCAATCCTGAAACCGAGCAGGCCAAGCTTTGCCCCCTGAGATAGCTGAAACCATCCATGTTCCTGAATCCCCTTCCTACTCTCACGAGAAATATTAACCGAGCAACAGGCAGAATGGGCGGAGGCAGCCTTTTAGCTAAACGATCGTGGCTCGACGACGGCTTCATGTGTAGTATGAACATTGACAGCTTCATGAGCTAAAGCGGGCTGCAAGGGAGCGTCTGGGGAACTCTCACCACGACGTGCTTACTTAGTAAGCTGCCTGACAGCCTGGGTAAGGTACATCCAATGCCTAGGACTTCCATACTATGTATGATGTGCATGGGTTTGTTGAGTCTAAACTAGGCGCCTTGGCGGCACAGTTCCGGCAGGCCCTTCTACATATCAAGGTATGTTGTCTAAGTGGAAGACAATTGCAAATTATTCCCCGAAGAACTTCCCGATCATTTACACTACGCAGTACAGCAGAGGCTCTACGAATGGTTCCATTGGAGCACGAGATGCAAGGGATTTGATGAGCAGATAACTCCAACAGGTTTTCTCGCTAATGAGTATGATGCGTGCTCCTTGATCCTGTGAGGAATACGGGCAGGAGACACACCTCCCCGGGACCGATGTTGAACTAGCTGACTCCCTGGGCACGACAACATAGGACCCAGGTACCTCGAGTCAGAGAGCTGCTCCCTAAGGCCGTCACCTGCATTTCTCAACTGTAGCTTATTACAACATGCACGTACAACTACTGTATAGATAAGCTTATCTACAGCGATATGGCCAACCGACTGCCACACTGAGGCTGGCCCGTTTATACTACGTACAGCATGCATGTGTCGTGCGCCGACGAACCTCCAGCTAGTAGTCTTGCCAGGGCGAGAATCAATGGTCGCATGAGGTACTGATAAGAACTACCGTACCTATCAATAATACTGTGTAACTGCAACAACTACCTAACCGGAGCCAACGCCTTTTTCACCTTCAGCCCGTGGCCAGGCTGAGACTCTTTCGATTTTACCAACTTATCGAGCCACCTAAACAACAGGGGTTGCGCCAAGGGACCATTGCCTCAGAACAAACACGGCAACAATGCAATCGCTCTTGGTTAAAATGATCCTCGGACGTGGCTGGATGACCTCACCATGGCGGATTTTGAGTTACTGTGTAGGGCTGCTTGCTGTGTCAGCCTTTGAGCCTATTTGACAGAACGTAGTCCGCTAGATCTCGTTTTCAGCGCTTGCATTGGCCATCTCTGATTCTCTATCGCTCATGATACACGACAGTGAATCTTCCCGCGATGCCCCTACGATCCTTTCTTCATTCCAAAACATCCCAGTCAGGTGGGCCAGACAAGCAGCCAAGGGTACCCTGGCAGCCCTGGCCGTCTTCCATGACACCTGCTGGAGAGGGATGCAAGCCGTTGATCGCCCTCTGCAGAATAGCCGTCCGCCGTCCCATCAACCTCAAACCGCTGTCAGCAATTCTCTCTCACTAGCAAGTGCTAGCTAGGTTGGCTTACTGCTGTTGTACATAGGAATTGAAACCCACCACTAACGTCATGGCCTGCGTGCAAGGTTTGTCGTTTCCGGTCCTGAAGACCGCGAGGGAGAGTCCCGGCTCGACAACTGGGCGGCCTGCCTACATACATAGTAGGTAGTCCTGATAATGCCTCCCTCTCATTTGGATTGAAAGACAGGCGCATACGCGTTCATTCAAGTCTCCTCTCTGGTCATTTTTAGAAGCACGAGCTAGAGCCCACAGTCCATACTACCTACATATTGTATGTATATGCATAGCATACCTTACTACTACGCCGCTAGCCTCGCATCGATCGCCTTTGGATCCTCCAGGGATTGTGCGTCTGACCGACCAAGCAGCCCAAGGCCAAGCTGCAGGACTGCTACGGAGGATGTTCGAATTGGTTAGTCACTCTAAAGCGACGGTGGAGGGTTATGCAGGTCCGGAAGCGTTCGTAACGCACGTCCCCGATGACCCCGTCCGAAGAGGACAAGGCCCTGTGTCAGATGCCTTACCAACGGTCTCTTATAATGGCAATGCTGCTCTGTCCTCAGCTGCTCCTGCAACTGCGCATCCATATCTCCGTCGTCCGCTGCCTGCAACACCGCCACCTAGAGTGAAGATGTTGGAGAGACCGAGCACATCTGGCGGCCCCGGGTCCAAGAACTCACTTAAACCCAACCCCAACTTCGACAAGAGGGTGTCCAAAGACGACTCTTTCCTCTACTTGCAAGCGGATTCCAAGGCCGGATTGAAGCCGTATAAGTCCACCCGAGGAAAACTACCAACCTCTAGCGCTAGTACACGGTCGACAACCTCTTCACGAACTGGCGCCGCTCCGTCAATGAGGATGGCGGTAGTTGAATCTCCGAGTGAGATTCGTTCTATCGGAATGGCATTTGGGAGCCCTACACACACGCCCGCGGACTGGAACCAGCAGGGCCCCCGTCGACCTAACCAAAGCTCGGCTCCATCAGTAACCTCACCTGGCTCAGGGGTCAGCATTGCCGAGTCAAACAGCACGTCTTTGTCGAGGAAACCGTCTAGCAAGTGGAAATTATTCAGCAGATTTACGAGGAAGCCATCAGAGCCGTCCAGTGTGTATATGGCGAATCCAAAGCCCGGCGAGCCGAAAGGCAAGTCGATGGCCAGCTTGCAATCACAGCATGAGATAAAGCCAGAGAGGAGTCAGACTGTTAGTTCACGAAAAGGGCCAAGGCCCAAGCCGACGGTGGCCAGGTCTCAGACAATGCCGTATATGGAAAGCTCGGCGCAGGAGCCAAGGTTAAAGTCAAATGCTCACATAGCTGATGAGGCGTTTGGAAAGATACCGACTACGTTGGACACTGCTAAGGGCTCTCACGGTCCACTGTTAGATGTTGAGATTCCCAAGATCACGATGGAGAGATATAGTATAATGTTTGGGAGCGTGTTGCAAAACCAGCCGCAATCAGAGTCGTCAGAGTCGCAGTCTCAGCCCCAGACCCTCTTAGCTAGGCGACAGGCTGCTATGAGGAAACTGAAGAGTATTGATGATGCGATAGAAAAAGAACAGGTATGTGTTTCTCGGAATCCCGTACGGGCTGGCTGGCTAACACTCTTAATAGGGGGTGAAGCATGAGAAAATCCCTAAAAGGGCAACAACGCCACCGCCCCAGTCGTCACCGTCGTTTGCTTTATTCCCCCCTACTCCTGCAAATAATCCTGTCAATAAACATGGCCCTCTTCTTCTCCCGAAGCGTTCACAGCGTCCAAGGTCCAATACTTCGCCAGCACTACCTTCACCACTCTCAGGAGTCACCTTTAGTAGCTCCGCGACCCATCAGCGACGACCATCAGAGGCTGTCCACAGCCAAACCAAAGCGTCTTCTGTTGGCAAGGGAAAGCTCACCATCGCGACTCTGGCCACCGCCAGGGACGAACAGCCTCACCCGAGGGAGCACCGGCCCTCATCGCGAGCACATCAGTTTACCCCCGACACGTCGAGCCTGATCCTCGAATCGCCCACCGAATCGGAGTTCTCCGACTCCCCCGAGGTCGACGTGGTGGTGGCCGGGTCGCTGCGGCCGAGCAACCAGTACACGCAGGAGCCCCGGTGGCAGATGATCACGCCGTCGCAGCGCACGCCCTCGTCGACGGCGTCGTCGGCGACGAGCAGCGGCGGCGGCGGCGGCGGCGGCGGCGGCCAGAAGCGGCGGTCGCTGTCCCCGGCGTCGTCGGCCCGCACGCACATCACGCAGCCGCCGGCGCAGGCCCCGGACATCGACGAGATTTTGATCGAGAACAATGGCGGCGGCGGCGGTGGCGGCGACGGCGCCGTCCGCGACCCGGTCGAGATCTCCATCGCCCGGCAGATCTCCATCTCGCGCCAGCAGCGCAACATGCTCAAGCCGCTGCAGGCCGGCTTCCCGGCGCCCCCGCCTTCCAAGCCTCCTCCTCCTCCTCCTCCGCCACCACCACCTCGTAGTGGCGGCGGCGGCGGCGGCGGCGCGAGGGGCCTCTCCCCGTCGGTCTCCAACCCCAGCCTCGCCGGCCCCGGCCCCGGCCCCGTCCGCATCGCCGAGACCAGGGCCCTGACGCCGACCTACGTCGTCCCCGTCGACCCGCGCGAGGCCTTCCTCAGCCCGCACGAGCTCGCGCAGCACCGGAAGAGCGAGCGCGTTGTGCTGGACCTCGCGTGAAGGGGATGAGGGGAAGGGGGGAAGAGAGAGAGAGAGAGAGCCCTGAACGTGTTTCATGGAGTTGAGACGCGTATTATTATACATCCATACACACACAGAGACAGACATACTCCTTTTTGTCACATGCTTTATTTTTTTCTATTCTATCCGGTACACGAAATTGATCTTCGGCCATTTACTACTTTCTGCAAGGCGTTGCTGGTTTTTTCCCACCTTGGAAAAGAAAAAAATATTCGCATTAGAAGGACGGAAAGGAAAGGCGAAGGGGACTTCGGAAAAGTGGAGGGAGTTCTTTCTGCTTCTTATTTACATCTATATACCAATGGGGGGCGGTGGGAGTTGATTTACTATGTCTTTTCTGTCTCATTCGAAGAAGAGTCTGCGACTCGTACTGTTATGCATGGGGATTTTCTATGTCATCAAGAAATGACAGTATCGAGAAAGAAGCACGGAGCGCCTTGATGGTCACCGTTTGCCAGATACCCCAGAATCAGGGGCATGTGAAGGGAAGGCTGTCCAGATATCGGGTGGAAGTAATTGAATTCGAGGTCGGATTTAATACTAGTAAATAGTTTTTAGTCACGCCACCCAAAAAGACACAACATAACTGCTTCCCAAGTCTCATATCCTCGCAATTAAGCGTTGGTGCATGATACACCTGTTTGTGTGTTTGTCGTGGTTCGTGTCTAGTTACCTATCTCATGTAGCTCGGAATCAATTCATCTGCCATGGCAGAAACGCCCACACCCACCCATCTGCTAGCGAGTGACTCTGTCCAGCCTTCTATAAAGTATGCGGCCAGATAGTACGCCCAAAAACCAACACCATGGCCGTTCAAGGTATAACCAATCTGCAAGCCTCGCCGCTACGCCGGCAAGGGCACGCTTAAATCAACCTATGACAACTAGCCGCTGCGACGCCCCGATATCTACATGACGAGGCAGCATGAGTTTTGCTTTTTCGCTTGTTCTGCACGAGGAAGCGGCCATCAGCGTCATCACGTTTTGGAGAGGAAGCAGCAATAACAAGCTTACGATAAAACATCTTGCTCTGGTTGCTCAGCCCGTCGCTCTTGGCCACCAGGTCGTCGATCTTCTCGCCCCGCTGCAGCACGGTCTCGATGGTCTTGTGGAGCGTGATCTTGGTCTCGTCGAGCTCGCGCTGGATCTTCATGAGGCTGTCGGCCTCGTGCGGGTCCTGGTACTTGACCAGGTACTCCTGGAGCTCGGGCATGGTGACGGTCTGCCCGCCCTGCCACGACGACCGCGGGTGGCTGGCCAGGAACTCGTCCACCACCTTGGACAGCAGCTGGTGCGCCACCAGCGCCGGGTACTGGTGGTCGGAGATTATGATGCCGCAGACGCCTTCCGACCTCCCGTAGGCGTGGAACGTGTGCTCTGTTATGGTTGGTCTCCCGCGTCAGCCCTGATCATCCGATTTTTTTTTCTCTCTCTCTCTCTCTCCAATAACGGGTAATCACACCTTGCTGTTCGACATCCTGTCTCTGTCCCGGTTTCGTGCGCTCCGCTACCGTCTTCGCGAACATGGTCATGAACTCGCTATAGCTAAAAGAGGGAGCCCGGTCAGCTCGGATGCGACAGAATAAAGGGCCGCGTATGTCGGTCGTACTTCTGACGAGTGAAGCGCGAGTAGGCGCTCAGCTCCTTCTCCGCGCATATCTCAATGCCGGGCTGGGACTCGTTCTGGATGATCTATGCCAAGAGGTGGTCAGCGGGCGGTTATGACGGTGTGTGCTCGTTGATAGCGATAGGAACGTACTCCGATGTAGTGCAGCTTCATGGTGGGCGAACTGCTGGTTAGGGACTGCGATAAAAGTGGTTTCTGGTTGGGAAGGGAAAGGTCATTCTTCGCGGGAACGAGCCTTCAAGAGAGCATGAATTTGGGAGAGCGGCTTTGAAACAAAGCAGTCTCGGGAAACGGATACGAGCGAGGGGACGAAGAGAGATGTGGACTCTACGTAGAGTTGGAGGTGAGGTCAGTGCCTGGCGCTTTGTTGCATGTGCACCTAACAGGCCTGATCTGCATTGCCTACAGTGGTGTACATACCTGCCTATCTGCCTGTCACTTACTATATACAGTAGGTACCTACGTATGAGGTAGGCAGCCCAGGGTCCTGAATTCATTACCCGGGTAGTCCGATAGGTTGCGTTTAGCGGGGTGATGCATGTGGCGTCACCCTGGAGCTCTAACGTTATCCACCAAGTGTTAGGTCAAGGGTGTAGCGCTACGGCAGTCATCACTAGCCACAGCCCTGCCCAGCCTTGGCCGAACAGTCATACAGTGATTAACGGCAGAACGGGACTTTTGATATATTTGCCTGATGGGTTGAATGATTTTCGAACTCTTTCCATTTTCTAAATTATCAACCATTGAATGGAGCCTCAGCCGCTTTACAAGCTCGTATAATCCCGAACGCCGACCTCAGCACACCAAACACACACCCAAAGATGCCCTCTTCGTCAACGAGCCAGGCGGAAGCCCAATGGCGCGCACAATTTGCTGCTATGAAGGCAGCCGTGGCGGAGTTGAAGCTTCCTAGCAAGGATATTAATATCAAAGCGGAACTAGATGCAGAATTTGACCTGGATGACGACGACTTCACTTCTGGAAACAGCGGGGATGATGTGTGGGACTTCATTGACGAGAGCGAAGAAGACCTCTATAGCAGTGATTTCATTGAAGAAGCCGACGGGCATCTCGAGGATGAAGTCTATGGCCCTGCTTGGTTTGCGAAGCAGTGTTCTGCTGTCTCTGCCAGAAGGGACGGTTTGTCCTCGGATGCTTTTCAGGCACAGATTCTCGAAATCCTGGGCTCTCAACGGTCTGAAGGCGAGTTGCAATCCCTGCTCACTGATCTCGTCGGTTTTGACGAGCTCGAATTTGTCATCGAACTGCTATCCCATAAGGATCAGATCACCTCGAGCTTCGCTGCGCAAGGAGCGAGTGAATCCACGGGCCGGTTATTAACCAAGGCTGAGAGAGACGAAGCTCTTCGGCAACGGGACTTTGAACACAAAAACACTGCTTTGGCTCCTAGCATGCATAAGGAGGTCGACTATCCCCATGTATATAAGGCCTTTAATGCTGGGAATACTCTGAGCCACGCCGGGAAGAGATATGCCCTGCCGCCTGGCAGCGAGAGAAAACAGTTTGAGAAATACGAGGAGTACTTCGTGCCTGCCGGGAAGACCGGGACGCTCCGTCCTGGTCAGAAGCTTGTCAGTATTGCAGACATGGATGGTCTCTGCCGCAGAACGTTCAAAGGCTACAAGACCCTGAACAGAATGCAAAGCCTCGTTCATCCAGTGGCGTATAGGACCAGCGAGAACATGTTGATCTGCGCTCCTACCGGTGCTGGTAAGACAGATGCAGCCATGTTAACAATCTTACAAACAATCGGCCAATATGTCACACCTAACCCTATTGAAAACATCGAGGCGACGGATTTTGCTGTTGAAGCCGAGGACTTCAAGATCGTCTATGTTGCACCTATGAAGGCGCTCGCTGCGGAAATTACCGAGAAGTTGGGGAAACGTCTCGCATGGCTCGGTATCCGCTGCCGTGAGTACACGGGGGATATGCACCTTACCAAATCTGAGATTGTACAAACGCAGGTGATTGTGACGACCCCTGAGAAATGGGATGTAGTCACGAGGAAGGGAACTGGAGATACTGAGCTCGTGCAAAAAGTCCGGCTGCTCATTATTGATGAGGTCCACATGCTTCATGATGAGCGAGGTGCCGTCTTGGAATCTCTGGTAGCACGGACAGAACGCCAGGTCGAGAGCACGCAATCTTTGATCCGCATCGTCGGTCTTAGTGCCACTCTTCCTAATTATATCGATGTCGCCGACTTTCTCAAGGTAAACAGGTACGCTGGGCTTTTCTATTTTGATGGCTCGTTTCGTCCCGTTCCTTTGGAGCAGCATTTTATCGGAGTCAGGGGCAAGGCCGGCTCGAAGCAGTCTAGAGAGAACCTCGATGTCGTGTCTTTTGAGAAAGTCAGGGACATGCTCGAACAGGATCATCAGGTCATGGTGTTCGTGCACTCCAGAAGAGATACTCTTCTTACCGCCAAGATGCTTTACCAAAAGGCTGGTGACAACGCGGTGACGGATCTATTTGATCCCATGGGACATCCGAATTATGAACAGGCCATCAGAGACATGAAATCTTGCAAAGCGCGGGAGCTCAGAGATCTCGTACCTAAGGGTCTGGGCATACACCACGCCGGCATGACTCGATCCGACAGGAACCTCATGGAAAGGCTTTTTGCCGAGGGTGTCATCAAAGTGCTTTGCTGTACAGCAACTCTCGCATGGGGTGTCAACTTGCCAGCCGCAGCAGTCGTTATCAAGGGTACCCAAGTATACAGCGCTCAAGATGGAAAGTTCGTCGATCTTGGCATTCTTGACGTCCTCCAGATCTTCGGTCGTGCTGGACGTCCGCAATTTGAGGACGTGGGTATAGGCATGATTTGCACAACCGCAGACAAACTTCCACACTACCTAACGGCGGTTACCGAACAGCAACCGATCGAGTCGAAATTCTCTTCTAAGTTGGTCGACAACATGAACGCCGAGATCGCCCTAGGCACTGTGACTTCGATCCCGGAGGCAGTGCAATGGATCGGCTATTCCTATTTATTCGTCCGAATGCAAAGAAGCCCTCTTACCTACGGCATCGAATGGGCCGAGATCAGAGACGACCCAACACTCGTACAGAGGCGACGACAGCTTGCTATTCAAGCAGCGAAGACCTTGCAACAAAGCCAAATGGTCATCTTCAACGAGACTACTGAGGAACTCAGAAGCAAAGACGTTGGTCGCATTGCCAGTCAATATTACATCCAACAAACCAGCATACAAATCTTCAACAGTATGATGAAGCCGCAGGCGACGGAAGCAGACATCCTCAAGATGATCAGCATGAGCGGAGAATTCGACAACGTTCAGTCTAGGGACAGTGAGGCCGACGAATTGATGAGATTGAAGGACTTTATCCCTTGTGACGTCCACGGTGGGATCGATACGCCACAGGCGAAAACCAATATTTTGCTGCAGTCTTACATTTCTCGGGCACAACCGGAAGACTTTGCGTTGTCAAACGATCTGAACTACGTAGCCCAGCAATCTGGGCGAATCTGCCGTGCTCTTTTCATGATCGCGTTAAATCGACGATGGGGCTACCAGTGCCTAGTGTTGCTTACCATGGCCAAGTCCATTGAGAAGCGTATTTGGCCCTTCCAACACCCGCTGCATCAATTCGACCTACCCAAGTCGGTGTTCGACCAAATCGATACCAAAGACAATCTGACCGTCGAGGTTTTGCGTGATATGGAGGCCGCAGAGATTGGTGGCGTGGTACATAACCAGAACGCTGGCAAAAAGATAGCCAGGATCATTGATAACTTCCCAACCGTGTCCGTGGAAGCTGAGATCGCCCCCTTAAACCGGGATGTGTTGAGGATCAAGCTTTACGTCACACCAGACTTCAGGTGGAATGACCAGATGCACGGAACGTCTGAATCATTCTACATCTGGGTGGAAAACTCGGATACTTCTGAGATCTACCACCATGAGTTTTTCATCCTTAACAGGAGGAAATTCTACGACGACCATGAACTCAATTTTACGATCCCCCTATCAGACCCTCTCCCCAGCCAGATTTACGTCAGGGCGGTATCAGACAAATGGCTTGGGGCAGAGACAGTGACGCCCGTCTCGTTCCAGCACCTCATCCGTCCAGATACGGAGAGCGTATATACGGATCTGCTCAACTTACAACCTCTGCCAATCAGCGCGCTTAATAATCCAGGGTTAGAAGAGATATATGCCAAGAGATTTCAGTTCTTCAATCCCCTGCAGACACAGATATTCCACACCCTATATCATACAGCGGCCAATGTACTGTTGGGGTCTCCAACCGGTAGTGGAAAGACCGTCGCCGCAGAACTGGCCATGTGGTGGGCATTCCGAGAGCGCCCAAGGTCTAAAGTAGTTTATATTGCACCGATGAAGGCTTTAGTCAGGGAACGAGTGAAGGATTGGGGGTCACGGCTCGCTAGTCCTTTAGGTCTTAAGCTGGTTGAGTTGACGGGTGATAATACACCGGACACAAAGACTATCAAAGACGCGGACATCATCATTACAACGCCAGAGAAATGGGACGGTATCTCTCGTAGCTGGCAGACAAGAGGATACGTCCGCCAGGTCGCGCTTGTGATTATTGACGAAATCCATCTGCTCGCTGGGGACCGAGGCCCCATTCTCGAAATTATCGTATCCCGTAAGTTTCCATGCTTTCATATGTGAGATGGAGAGGAAAAGCGCTGTGGTTTCTAACTATCCTAGGGATGAACTATATTGCCGAATCCACGAAGAACTCCGTTAGGCTTCTAGGAATGTCGACAGCATGTGCTAATGCGACGGACCTTGCCAATTGGCTCGGGGTCAAAGAAGGGCTTTTCAACTTCCGGCATTCTGTTCGACCGGTGCCGCTGGAGCTGTATATTGACGGCTTCCCAGAGGTTCGAGGCTTCTGTCCCCTAATGCAGTCGATGAACAGGCCGACCTTCCTAGCGATCAAAAGTCACAGTCCCGACAAGCCTGTGATCGTCTTTGTGCCGTCCCGACGACAGACTCGTCTGACTGCCAAGGACCTCATCAACCTTTGTGGCATGGAAGACAACCCTCGGCGTTTCGTCAACATGTCGGAAGAGGATCTCCAACTCAACCTTACTAGAGTCAAGGATGACGCATTGAAGGAGGCGATCAACTTTGGTATCGGGCTTCATCATGCAGGTCTTGTTGAGTCAGATCGGCAGCTAGCCGAAGAGCTTTTCCTGAACAACAAGATCCAGATTCTTGTCGCAACAAGCACACTAGCCTGGGGTGTTAACCTTCCGGCCCATCTAGTCGTCGTCAAAGGCACACAGTTCTTCGATGCCAAGATAGAAGCGTACAAGGACATGGATTTGACAGATGTCTTGCAGATGCTTGGTCGAGCGGGCCGTCCTCAGTTCGACAACTCCGGTGTTGCTCGCATTTTCACCCAGGACGCCAAGAAGGACTTCTACAAGCACTTCTTACACACTGGTTTCCCGGTCGAGTCCTCTCTACACACGGTCCTAGACAATCATTTATGTGCAGAAGTTTCAGCAGAGACGATTGTTACAAAGCAAGACGCGCTCGATTATCTGACCTGGACTTTCTTCTTCCGTCGACTGCATAAGAACCCTTCTTATTATGGACTCGAAATCTCCGCCGAAGAACACAACACTATCGCCGCTCAGCAACTTGCCAACAACTTCATGATCGATATGGTGAACAAGTCTCTGGATGAACTAGCCACGTCGAAGTGTGTTGAGGTATATCCTAATGGCGACGTTGACCCAACGCCTCTGGGCAAAATCATGAGTTACTACTACCTGTCACATAAGACAATCCGTCACCTCACCAAGCACGCCAAACCTAAAGCTAGCTTCGTAGACGTATTAACCTGGATGTCCCTTGCCACAGAATATGACGAGCTTCCTGTCCGTCACAACGAGGACCTGATCAACATCCAGCTGTCGAACAACCTCCCCTTCGAAGGAAGCACCTTCGGCCTACCGATGTGGGATCCCCACGTCAAGGCCTTCCTGCTCCTGCAAGCGCACATGGCGCGCATCGACCTCCCCATCACCGACTACGTCGGCGACCAGACCAGCGTCCTGGACCAGGCCATCCGTATCATACAGGCGTCCATCGACGTCCTGACGGAGCTGGGCCACCTGTCCAGCTGCCTCGAGATGATCAAGCTGCTCCAGTGCATCAAATCGGCCATCTGGCCGCAAGACCCACCCCTGGCCATCCTTCCGGGCACGAACCCGGACAGCCTGAAGAAGAAAGACACCGCCGCCACATCTCTCCAGAAACTGAGCACCCTCTCCCGGCAGGAAGTCGAGCAGCTGGCCCGGAAGCTCGGCGTCCCGGCGCCGCAGCAGGGCCGCTTCGCGCGCGCCGCCGCGGCGCTCCCCAACGTCCGGGTGCGGGCCGGGGACGCGACGGCCGCGTCGGTCGCCGTGTCGCTCGAGCGCCTCAACCCCGTCGCCGAGCGCGACGCCCGCGTCTACGCGCCCCGCTACCCCAAGCCGCAGACCGAGGGCTGGTTCGTGGTCGCGTGCGACGTCGCCGCCGACGAGGTCCTGGCCGTGAAGCGCGCGGGCTGGGGCCAGGGCCAGAACCGCGGCCAGGGCGAAGACCAGAAGAAGAAGAAGAAGGGACCCGGTGGTGGTGGTGGTGGCCCCTCCGCAGGGATAAAGGTCGGGGCGAGGCCGACGGCGAGGGCGGTCCTCAAGCTGCCCGAGCCGGCGAAGAGCGAGGGCAGGAAGGTCGACGTCCTGGTCCTGAGCGACGCGTACGTCGGCATGGCGCACCGCCTCATGGGCGTCGAGATCCCGGCCCCGCCCAAGGTCGACGATGATGTCGACCAGGCTAAGAAAGGGCGGTAAATAGTGTGCTGGTGCGTGAGGGGATGGGGAATAGATAGATGAGCAGCGGGGAATGGATGTTGGAATAAATATCGAAGTTACGAACTAAGTTTGACATGGTTCCTTGACGAGTTATAGACGTGCATGCTATGTAATCGAAGCATGCTACTTGTGCTGGATCCCGATTCCTCTCCCCCTCTCTATTTTCTATCTCTAAAAGGGGAGGAGACATCATCATATGAAACTGAATGGCCAGCCCAGGCGCGTACTAAGGATCGAATTGGCTCTGCACCACGATGCTAGGATCGTCATATATCATGGACTTTTGGAGGATGGCACCAAGGCCTGACTGCTGGTGAACCAAGTCCAACTGTATGTAGGTAGAAGAAATATCGCCCTTGAAGCAAGTACGTGTAGCAGTCAGTCCCAGTAGATCAATTTCGCCGACTCACCTGTGCCCAAATAATACCCTGTCCCAAGAGCATGCCCATTTCATCCTACGGTACCAGATGACCCGAATTGAGATTATCACGTACATCACACCCGCATGATGAGGCCTGGTCCTGCTTTGCTTTACGACAGTTACTTGTCTGACTGACACGCAGAACGAAGTCGTAGCGCCTGGCTGGGGATAACAAACGGCCACAGAATCATAGGTAAATTCGTGAACCGCGCCGCAAAGCGGCCCTTGTTGATTGCGTATCTCGTTGAAGTAAGGGGCATTACGCAATAGAAGGGATATTGTATATATGTAAATATATATATGGATATCCTTGCAGTGATGAACGATAATAAAACAATACGCCAAGGGGAGAGGGGGCCCATGAAAAACTTATCCCCTCCCTCTCCCCTTCCCTTCCCTTCCCTTATGCCAGTAGTCCGCAATATGACGATGATGCATGTCCAAACGCCGTCCGTCCATCCGACCATGCGTCCCGACTGTGCGTCCGCCCGTCCTAGGTGCCAAATTAATAAAGATCGAGACAATGCTCCCGGTCCGGTCCAGTCCAGATTTTCATCCTGTGTAATCAAACGCACGCATGCATGTCTTGCAAAAGACGAAAAAACCCGCCGTCGTTCAAACCCCACCCCCTCTTTGGGGGAGAACGGATTACGTCCGTACCAGAGCAGGATATATATCCCGCAATACTTTCCGATTCGCCGTAGACGGGTATCTGTCACACCCCCTCCTCGCTCGCACTAAACGCTCATTAAACTGAGATAACGCCATGCCGAAATCAGGGTATATAAACGTCCGAAGTCATGCCTGACCTGCCCAACTCGAGGGTCCCGACAACGATCAGCAGCATCTCCTGCCCCTCTTGGCCTGCCCATTCCCCTGGCCCTGCTGCTGTTGTTGCTGCTGCGCGCTCCCGTTGGCCGGGCTGTCGACGGTGACGGCGGGCGAGAAGTTCGGCGAGAACAGCCAGCTGCGGCGGTCCCTCCCGAGGCGGAAGCTGCCGCGCGGGGTGGCGCCGTCGAAGTAACCGCCTCCGCCGGCGCCGCCTCCTCCTCCCCCCGCTCCGGCGCCCTCGCCGCCGCTCTCGAACCCGGGCGTCCCGGGCGTCGCCGTCGCGGCCAGGATGGCCTGCTGCATCTTGCGGTTCTGCTCGACGAGCTTGCGCGCCACGACGCGGAACACCTCCTCGACGCCCTCGCCGCTCTCGGCGCTGATCTCGTGGCACGCGTCCCAGCCCACCTCCTGGCCCCAGAACCCGCTGCTCCGCTTGCTACTCGGGCTGCGCGGCTCCTGCGCGCTCGATGCCGCCGGTGTGGTCGCCACCGCAGCGGCGGCGGCGGCGGCCGTTATGCTCGACTGGCTCGCGCCGGGGCCCGGCGGGAGGCCCGTCAGGCCCGAGGGCGTCGCCGTCGGGGGCGGCGTCGAGCCCAGGCCCGGCGCCAGGTTCTCCGCGACGTAGGCTATGCACCGCTCGAAGGGCACCTCGCGACGTGTCGGGTCGCGCGCGACGATGTCGGCTTTCGTGCCGACGACGTGGAGGACGATGTCGGGCGGGAGGTTGCGCCGCAGCTCGGTCAGCCACACGCCCATCTCGGCGAAGGACTGGGCGTCGGTGATGCTGTAGCACAGGATACAGGCGTTGGCGCCACGGTAGTAGAGTCGGGAGATGGAGCGGAACCGCTCCTGGCCGGCTGTCATGATTGTGGTCAGGTTCAAGGTCAGCTTCCGGTGGAGGGGGCTCGCTTACCTGTGTCCCATATCTGCAAGCGTACGACGGTGTCGGTGTCACTGTCGACGACCCTCTTGGTCATAAAACTGGCGCCAACGGTCGAGGTGGTCTGGGCCGGGTTGAAGGCGCCCTTGCAGTAGCGCGTCACCAGAGAGGTCTTGCCGACGCCTTGAGAGCCAAGGACGACGATCTTGGCCTCGAGCGACGACATGTTCGAGGAGCAGAGGAGGAAGGTGGTTGGGATGGGGTGGGCAGGGGATTGAAGCGGATGGTATATAGATAAACGAAGGGCTCTTGACGTAGATTGCGGACCCTGATCTTCAAGCTACCCCTCGAAAGAGGCGGGAGCCGGGATGAATTGTCCGGATGGCAGTTTTATGGTGTTGTGTGCTCTGCTATCAAACGCGGTAGGATTGGCGCTGGCGCTGGGGGTCGAATGCAGAGGCTAGGGTTGCCAAAATGCACTGCAACGTAGGACGCGACCAGGTAGCTTCAACGGTTATGCAGCCAGGGCTATTTTCGGCCTGACTTCTCTCAGTGTCTCTGGCTCTTTGTGCCAATAATAAGCAAGCCCGACGAGCTGGAAGGAATACGGCTGGTGAATGAGACGGCAGTCTGGGAGGACCCTGGATCGTTGGACACAGCTCTAGCAAATCAGGTGCCAGAGCCGCACATGAAGGAAGACGGAAAGCAAGGAAGGACAGCTCATGATGAAAGCGGGGATTGCCTGTTTGGTGCGTACGTCTTGCTCTGCCATCCTCGGAGAAGAAAAACACAAGGAGAGGCTGACGATAACAGATATACACAAGGCATTGTACACTGCAGCCGTCTCTTATCCAGTGGATGGAGGAAGAGGTGACGAGGTGACGAGGTGACCGGGATCTGTCAAAATGCTAGGCTGTTTCGCGGAGAGGAGGGATCATCTGATTCTGGAAAGCTAAGGCGACCTAGCAGACGCCTAGGCAGGCTAGGCCACTAGTTGTAGGCTCCCTATAAAAGCAGCTAGGGCAACGGGAACTACCTAGAGGCAGTGCAGTACCTAGGCCTTATCTATCACTTACGTAAGCAAATGACGTCGCGTTCTCGAGACAGCCTCAGTCTTGCTATCCAGGTACTTCTGAGGCGTCCACGGTAATCTGTACCTAGTATCTCCAGGGCTGTTACTTAGGTAGTTAGTAGTGGCTAGACTATGCTGTACCACCCCCTGTGTAGTAGGATGCTTCAGCAACCCGGGCTATGGTGCAAATGTACCTAGGGCAATAGATTGCCTTTTGTACTTGGACAGCAAAGAGTCGCCAGCCGCTACTGTCAGACTCTGAGCGAGGATGAGATGTCCTTAGTGGACCTGGATAGGCACCTACATAGGTAGGTAACATCTTGCGCCAATCAGATTATACAGGTACTTGTCGTGAGTGGGTTGTGTTGGTTCCAAATCTATTCAAGTTCGGTTAAGTCAGTCTCAAATACGCACAGGTAGAGATAGATACATCCAATCCATATAAGTTACAGCCCCTCTCAGTCACACATCTTACAACACCATCTCCGTGCCCTTTACAGCTTTGCCTTTGGCGTTTTCCACGCAGGCGTGGCAAGCGAGTCGTACACCTTGTGGCCCAGGTAATCCGTCGGCACGCCCGTGACGTGGCTCCCGAGGTTGCGCACGTCGACGAGGGACGGGTTGAGCTCGTCGACGCGCGAGCACCCGATCAGCCGCATGTTCATCTCCATCTCGTCCTTCAGCAGCTGCATGGCGCGCTCCACGCCCTCGAGCCCATAGGCCGACATGGCGTACAGGAACGGCCTGCCGATGCCGACGCCCTTGGCGCCGAGGCACAGCGCCTTGATGATGTCGGTCGCGCGGCGGACGCCGCCGTCGACGAATATCTCGATCCTGTCCTCCAGCCCGCGCTCGCGCAGCACCGGCATGGTCTCGGCCAGCACCTCGACGCCCGACCTGGCGAAGTCGAGCTGCCGCCCCCCGTGGTTCGAGAGCACGACGCCCTGGACGCCGGCCTCGATCGCCTTGAGCACGTCCTCGACCCGCTGCACGCCCTTGAGGATGATGGGCATCTTCGTGATCGACTGGAACCACGGGATGTCCTTCCACGATAATGCGGGGTCGATGAACGACGAGATGGCCCGCGCGGCCCCCTGCGAGTTGTCCGTGTTCTGGCCCGACTGAACGTCGGATCCCTCGTCGGTGAACTTGCTCCGCATATCCTTCTCCCGTCTTCCCAGTTGCGGCGCGTCGACGGTGATGAACAGACCCTTGCACCCTCGTTTCTCGGCGTGTTTGACGATACGTTCCGTAATGGCCCTGTCCGAATTGACATAGAGCTGCATCCACTGCACTTGATCGCCTTCTGCAGCGTCCATGATCTCGTCAAACGAGCACGATGCTAACGTAGGGATCATCTGCACAACATTATGTCTCTTTGCAGCCCGGGTCAGAACAACCTCGCCCTCGGGGTGTCCCAACTTCCCGAGCGCGGTGGCGGTGACGTAGAAAGGTATATCGACCTTGGTGCCAAGCATGGTGGTTGTGAAGTCGATTTCCTTCACGTCAACAAGGATCTTGGGCCTGAACCATATCCTGTGAAAAGCCTCGTGGTTTTCCCGTAACGTCTTGTCCGCCCAGTCAGCAGTCATTCATCTTACAGGGTTCGTTATGCGCATGAGAGGAACATACTATCTCGTCGTCTGCGGCGCTGGAGTAGTAACCCCAAGCAGCTCTCTTCATGACCTTCTTGGCTACTGCCTCGAAATCCAGTAGGTTGTAGCATTGCGAGATCAGCGGCTTGTCCGCGAGACGTTTTTGTCGCTCAGCTTCCTCGGGATCTTCTTTCTCCTCGACCTTGGCCACAGTGGTCATGTCAACAGGCCCCAAATGCTTCGATTTGTCGAGATACTTGTCCAGAGTATCTGGGGGGTGTATAGGGTCAAATTCTTCGGTTGCATCTTTACCCTTTAAGGCAATGTCAACATAAATGAATGACTCAGGCCGACTTGTATACTTGTATGTCACGACTTACCGCGTATTTTAGGATAATCTTCATGCCCCCCGGATGCTCTACACGTTCGGTCAGTTATGAGCCTGAAACTGGGGAAAGCATGAGATGGCGAACCAGGCAAGAAATCCGTTACGTCATACGCTTTTCCCTTGCGTAGACGTCAGTAACATAACCTAGGGACCTGGGCACGGAACGACTCACATGAACAACGACCCAGCAGGACTCCTTGTCATTGTGCTTCGACACCTCAACTCCGGAGAGCACCATCTTGAACACGCTCGCTTGAAAGGACTTGGCAATGGCAGGTTATGACTTGCAGCTACACGTAATTCGAAATATCAAGCTGTCACAACGAGATAGAATACGACAGGATTTGTCAGAAAGAGAGCAATAGGAAAAGAAAGGTGAGTGTGGTAGGTCGAATTGGCCACTAGGCTCTCTCTCGCTCTCTCTCACGGAACTAGGTAACCGTAGAAAACTACCGAGGTTTACGTCCCATGGAATGGCGAGTAAGGGGTTTAGCGTATTGAGCCAGATCCTGGAGATCGTGGAGTAAAACGGAGCTATGTCGGGGACTCGGATGAGAATCGAGCGGACAGGAGGGACTGGCGGCATTGACCTTAGAAATGACCTCACCGTCATTTGTTCGTACTCGGTGGAGACCCCACACAATGGAACAGAACGTTGGAGACGGTGCCCATAATTTATTCAATGACCCATATAGTACTTCCTTTGCTACATACATGTACCTACGTAATATTCCCGACACCACTGTCCAACCAAGATGATGATGATGATGATGATTCTCTTGACGTTCTGGAGCGCATAAAAAGAAGAAGTTAACGCGACTAAAGATAGTCGCGCCCAGTACCCTCCGACCCCCTCGTTGAGCCCGCTACTGAATTATTAGTGAACTGGACTCTAGTACAAACCTGTATATCAGGCCAATACTTATCTTAGTAAACACTCTAGCCAGCGGAAGTTCTTCTACGCGCTCTTTTCCGTTGACTAAGAAAGGTCAATACCTACCTCTTAGATACCCGACCTACATGATGTTTAGAAGCTCGACTTCAACTGCCTTAGGTACCCGGCTACCCCGCAACATCCGGATCTACCTATATCACTGGCCGATAACCTATACATGTCTACTGGTTATGAAATCAAACCAACTTACAGCTTAGCCCGACGAACGTCAAACTTATATGAAATTATCCACAAGCGGCTTTGTGTAAAAACATACCTGCGCACCCCGAAACACAACTCTAGTTGATGGTATTCTGGACCTATAAAGTTGCAAGCACCTTGATACTTCATTCCAATCTACCCTATAGGTGTCCCCTCAGATATTGCCATTGTGGACAGAGCTGTATCATCCTGACGAGAAGATGCCGTCCGGACACGTTAAAGCGGTGGTAAATGGCACCGTCGTCGCCGAGTCCGACGCCTACGAGTTCGTCGAGGGCAACGTGTACTTCCCGCCGTCGTCGATCAAACCCGAGTACTTCGTCAAGACAGACCTGCACACACACTGCGGGTGGAAGGGAGACGCGAGCTACTACAGCCTCAAGGTCGGCGGTATGTACGACATACTCACGTCCCTGAAGGGTGTTATGAGTTAAGGGCTAGGGCAGATAGATCTCTGCTAATATTCCGTGTTGCTACGCGCAGACAATGAACTGGCGAACGCGGCGTGGTACTACCCGGATCCGATGGAGAAAGCTAAGCATATCAAGGACTATGTCGCTTTTTGTGAGTGTCTTCTTTCCTCTTGTCGCATGTTAGGGGCAGTCCAATGCGGTTGGCCCGGTATTTTCCCTAACCAAATACTAGATAAAGCCAAGGTCGACGTTTCGACAGCCTAGTAGTCGATTATAAATGCAACAGCCTTGTCGCTATGCCTTTCTGATAGCCCAGAAACTCTCCAACGTCAAAAAGGGCGGGGCTCTAGTGGAAAAATGAATATATTCATCGATCAGGGCTTAAGTGAGTAGTGGCATTGGCGAACGACAACCTGAGATAGTGGGGTATATCATGACATGTTTATTGGAAGATGTGAATGACTGAATGGGTATATATATAAGTAACGAAATACAGGGACGTAAGATCTTACTGCTCATGATCACGCTCATGCTCATGTTCATATCCATGTCCTGCATGTCGCCTTGATTCTATCCAGATCCCCCAACACACATTATGTGATCTACTCGAACACCTTGCAACCTTTTATACAGAGCGCGCGCATAAGGAGGAGAAGACTTTCAAGGGCCGTATCCAACGCGTCTTCGCCACCGACTCCATCACGAAGAATCGGCGGTGGGCGCCTTGTCGTGGCTGGCGCTGGCGCTGGCGGCGCTGCTCTCCATCGCCGCCGGGGGCGCCGGCTGGTCCTCGCCCGACAGCTCCTCGAGGGTCTTGCGCTTGGTCTCGGGGATGAAGAAGGTGGTGCCGATGCCGAGCAGCATGAAGAGGGCGTAGATCTCCAGCACGTGGTCCATCCAGGGGTTCGGGTTGTCCTTGGTGCCGCCGCGGGTCCGGAGGGTCGAGATGGCGCCCTGGCCGATGATGGAGCCGATCTTGCCCGAGGCCGCCGAGATGCCGTGCGACGTCGACCGGTACCGCGTCGGGAACACCTCGCCGGGCACGATGAAGGTCGTCATGTTCGGCCCGAAGTTGAAGAAGAACTGCGCGAGCACGTAGATCGCCAGCAGCCCGTTGGACGATATGTGGTAGTACGCGAAGCCCATGATGATGAAGAGGATGGTCAGGATGATGAAGCCGCCCATCTGGATCGTCTTCCTGCCGAGGGTATCGAGCGTCGCAACCGAAACCCAGTAGCCCGGCACGGCTCCGGCGAGGACAATGATCAAGTTACCAATAGCCGTGTTGAACATGTACTCGTAGGTACTTGCGACGCCCTTGGTGGAGTAACCGATAGTCGAGAGAATCGTTGCGTTGTTCAAGGAGAGACCGTAGACTGTATCATAGCGTTAGCAATTGCACTCACGGGAAGGCCGCGCGCAACGTACAAGCAACGTCCAAGCAAAACCACGAGCCGGCTGTGCCGAGCAGAAGGAGACCGTTCTTGGGAATGGCGTAGTGGCGGCAGAAATCGCTCCAGCTGGCTTTCGGAATCGCCATCTGGGCTTGGGCGGCCTGCCGGGCCTCGATGCGGGCAACGTCGTCCGGATGGCCCTCGGGCTTCCCAGACATATACGCCCTGACATCGTCGGCCGCCTTCTCAACGTCCCGGCCGATATCAAAAGTGTAGCGCTAGTGAGGCTATTGGTAAGCAAAGACACCACCTTCTAGGTCAGGATTCCACGACTTACGGGAGTCTCGGGAATCGTCAATCGATAATACAAGGCGATACAAGCTGGCACGGCACCAAAACCGATCAGGGTCCTCCACATCTTGTCGACGGCAACCGTGCAGTAGCCGGTGCAATCGGTGATTCCGGGGGAGGCGGAGAGAGCTTCCCTGAAACCGAGAGTGATGAATAGCATGACAAAGGCGCAGACCAACTGGCCGATGCCCTGCATGGCGAAGACGGCACCCATCATGGCGCCTCTCCATTTCGTCGTGGCGAACTCCGAGGTGATGATACTGGACAGGGGGTAGTCTCCTCCGATACCCACTCCGAGGAGCACGCGCCAGAAAGTCACCAGGCCGATGATGTTGACCGAGGGGGAACCGGCGCTCAGGGCCTGGCCGAGCGTAGCGAAGATGATGATTATGAGCTCCAGGCCGTACATGCGTTTCCGTCCGACATGATCCGCCAGGTACCCGAACACAAGTTGCCCGACAACCGTGCCGGCCGAGGTGGCCAACTTGATGGTATTGTCGGACGAGGTGGGGAGAGTGCCGGTCTTGGGGAAGTAGACAATACCCAACATGACATTCAGCAAGCTGACCGCAAAGATATCGTATGAATCCGTGAAGAACCCGATGCCAGCCACAATGCACGCCCTATGCTCGGGTTGTTAGAATCCCCTCCCGCAACATCTGATATAAGACAATGAGGGGCGGGTTGGAAGGGAGGAAGGGAGGGGTGGACGCCACTCACCTGACGTGATACCAGCCGAAGGGAGCTTTGTCGATTTCGGCAAGCGCAAGACGGCGACGCTCATTGGGATCTTGAATGTGAACGAAGTCATTGTGGAAGTTATGGTATGCGTTATTGCCGCCAGAAGTCTTCTTGGTATACGCCTGGCCGGGAGTTGGGGCCGTCGCCATGGCTGTGAGATGTCCGAGGATACTGTCCCCGAACTTGAGGTCGCGTGTATGTGCTCTGAGACGGTTCTTAGGAGCAATGTCTCTTGATTATAAACCGCTACCTATGCAGGGGTAAATAACAGATTGGTAGAGCGGCAAGGTAGGCTGTCACCTCGTGAAAAACCGTTGACGACAACGGAGGAAGAAAGGCAAGGGAGCCGAAGCTGACGGGGATAGGCAACCCTTTTGTATAGAAGATTACCTACTGCATACATAGTACTAGGTTTGCCTCTAACAGGCGCCAACTTACATGCGGCAGGGACCGCCCTTTGGTCCTAGTGCGGATCGTAAAGCAGGGCCTGGACGATGCAACCCGACCAGCGCCGCGGCGGCCCCGTTCTCGAAATGTTTTATTGGTAGCACAGCTAGATGAGACTGCTGCAGACGACATGGATCCATCCAACGAATCGTGCCGTAACGTTGGCCTCGCCGGGCTGGGCATCCGATCCACCACCTCGGTGTTCACAACTGGATTCTACATAGTAGGAAAGGGGAGTGGAGAGTAGTAGTCGGGCCTTGCCTCTTGCTTGATGGAATGGTAGACTTGAGAACGCCGGACGCCTACACTTCTCAAGTTCCAATGTCAAGTCTCGGCACGGGCAGACGCAGCCAACTCAAGGTTACTACGTTGGGGACATCATGCCCTGCCTGCTTCGTCTCGTGATGTATTACAATGTAATGGTCGAATGGGAAGATTTACATCGATACAGCGCCTCAGATCGTCACGCCAGTAACCATGTGGCTTCAGGACGAAGATCAAAATGCGGCTTGGGATTTGACAGGTGCCCGTAGCACATCCTGACCTCGTACGTAGCAAGCAGCAAGACATCCTCCAGCTGCAGCGGGGGAGAGACTGGAAACCTAAACCTGGCCAGGATCCAGGCCTCCCTACCTCAAGGTAATATAATTAGCAGCCAAACTGCATGGAAGCTAGATGGAAGCAGGGAAGCGCAAGGGCGTAGGGACGCGTTCGCGGATATGAGCTCGATAGCCAAACTCGTACAGGGTAACGAGGCTGACAAGTACTTAGCCGGAAGCCTGGGCGAGCGACGTTGGAAATCGTGAAACGACGACGAATTAGAGTTGATTATACTCCCACGTGCGGCTTGTCAATGATAGGTAGTGGGTGGAGAGAACCGAGTGAGCAGGGGAGGCCAGGCGGGCAGGGATCTAGGGGTCCATTTTGGTGTGTGTGGGGTTTCTCTCCAGCCTACCTACTATGTAGCCCAGCCCATCTGCTCATGTACGTGCAGCTATCTTCCTCCCGAGATCTTGGCTCTTTGGTCTCATCACGTCCACTTTCTACAGCCATTCTAGCACGCCGTCAGGGCCGTCTGATGAACATCGCCAAGGCATGAAGACGTCGAAACAAGACTTCGACAAGACATTGACAAGACACGCCTAGAGGCCGAACGATATACCAAGCCCCTTTTCTCCCGCAGACGTGTTTGCGGTAACGTCCTTGGCTCTTGGAACTTACAAAGATATAGGACCGGTTCCCCTAGGAAGAATACCAATCCGCATCCAGGCAGAAAAAAATCCAAAGTCTCCATCCCTATCCGCCCAAGTGCGCTCTCGGTAATAGGGATCACCTGTTAGATGGCGTTGCTAAAATAGCACCATCGCTCTTCAACAGTGATTCCCTCCCCTCGTTTTGCGTCTTGGTAAGTGACCAATCAGAGCGGAGCATTCGCCCACGACCTCTCCCTAGGCCGAGCCCGCCCAGATGTAAAGCCGCACGAGCAAACGTATGACTTACAGTTTTCCTACTTGGGGAGGTGGGCGATGGACATGGCGGCGCCTTGCCGGCGCATTTTTAGCCCCATGGTCCCATTAACGCGGGCTGAACAATCTAGTAGATATTCCAGGGCCTCGGTATCGGTGATGGAGGGCCATAAGGAGATCGCTTGACTTAAGCCATGATATCTTAAGCCATTTGGTGACTGGTGCCATAGGGAGTTGACCTGGCTCCCGCCCGGAACTCCGGCCGCAAAATCGGGCGCAAGTTTTCGCTTATTTTTGACCAAATAGTTGATTCGACCTCTTCTCCGTATTATTAACCTACGGCTGAACCTTAAGTCCGATACACTTCGATTCAGCTATGCCAAGCATGAGTCGAGACGTCTCCAGCTGCACCTACTCGGGTTGCTCTGGAGATTAGTAGGCGACGAGCTCCTAATGACATCAGAAATCAGGTACACCTTGCTTCAGCTATTTCAGTAAATCTACCCCATATTCCTACCAGTGTGTTGAGCAAACATGTTACTAGGATGAATCCGAAATCCTGTACCGTGGAGCATTATAGGTATGGCCATCAGAGACCAATGACAGCCGGCCTTATACCAATGTGGTTTGCAGTGGTTTACTTAACCCACCTGTGTGATATTACAAAGGAGGCTGAAGGATTTCCCAGGCTCCGGCCCTGTGGACAGGCAAAGTGCTGATTGTCCAATGGCTCGCCTGTAAACTACCACGCGTCGCATAGTCTCTCTTCCCATTACACTTCAACTATTTGGTTGTCGTCGTCGTCTTCTCCATCATCCTTGCCACCACCTTCTCCAACTTCCTCGACGTGCGTCGCCTTGTCCGGGTCCGCCTCGTCACGCATCAGCACCTGAACCAAGCGCTCGCAGGCATCTTTCACACCATCGTGCTTAACTCGCTTGTGCGTTTCCCGGATGATCGGGTACACCTTGACCTCGCGCATATATTCTCTACCTTCCTTAGTGCTCGAAAATAGAAGCAAGGTCTCGACATGGGTTTGGATGATGTTCGGATCAGCATCGCGCTGCTTGTCGGGGGGGAGGAGTTGAAGGTCGGGGAGCATAGACAAGGTCTCTTCTTCATCATACTCCTCGTTCCCGGTGATTGGTAACAAGACGTAAGGAAGGATGTTGATGTCATCTTCTGATAAAAATAGGGGATGCGAAGGCACGTCGAAGGCGATGTTCTTGATAGTGGATGCGACCCCCTTTCGCCTGACGTCTGACTTGTACTCGGTGAAGACCTTGAGCTTGGTAAGAGGTATCACGCCGTCGTACTCTTGCTTCTGGACAAAGTAGTGACGTATCTCGGCATGCTTCGATAGGTCAGCGAAGAGGTAGGCTAAGTGGTCGAAGTCCGCATTCTTATTGTACGTCCCGTCTGCGCCCTTCACAAACAGATCGACCAATTGGTTCATGATCAGTTCGTCAGATCCCAACGCATCCGGTGGAGACTGCTTTTTGTACAGAATGGTCTTGAAAGCGTCCCATTTTGCAAGATTCGCCAGAAGCATGGACAGAAGATTCGCATTAGGGTCCGTTGGATTCTGTTACATGCATTAGCCAGGCGTCAGTCGGTCATACCCCTTTCACGAGGCACTAGCCACAGTAAGCACTTGTACTGACAACAACATATTTTAGAATCTCGTCTAAAAACTTCTGGTCCGTCGCCAGGCTTTCCAATACCTCGCGATCAGCTGAGAGGTTGATAAGTATGGTGATGACATGCTCAGCGATTTTCTGCAGAACCATGAGCTTAACTCGTAGCTATTTTCCCCTAGGCGGGAGATCGACATACTGGATGGTCTTTCACTAAGAGTTTCAGGTTTCTGATGGGCTTCAAGTTTTCTGTCTTGAAGACGGCGGGTTCTGATGTTGAATACGGCACCAGGTTCTCCGTCGCAAGGCGCCGGATCTCTGGTTTTGGGTCGGCAACGAAGCCAACCAACTAATCGATGGTCAGTAATGGTATAAACCATGCCGTACAAAGGCCATACCTCTTCTAGTTCTGTAGGCATTCTTCTGTAAACCACGCGGGTTCAGAGCTCTGGATGCACGGTACAGTAGGTGAAACTCACTTACAAGATTTTTGTAATATGCTTTCTTTCAACGGCTGGAGGGGTAGCGCACTACCTGAACGTAAGTGAGAGCTACCTAGGTACCTAATGTCATAGAGGGGCTCAAAAAATTGCTAATTGCTAATCGTAGGAAGTACCTGAGGTACCTGCCTCTGCAACGTGGGGGTGGGACGGCCTGAGGTGTACAAGGTACGCAGTATTATGTACATATTGCACATATGGAATGGGTACCTCCTCTCTCGCTTGGCGGAATGAATTCCGCCCCACCCCTCGAAATTTTTGAATTTCTTCTCTGGAAATTCAGGCTCGCCCCACGCCGTGATTCTTGATCACACAGTACCATAAAAAGTGATCACCTCAGCGACACCATGCCGAAGACAACTACCCCGCCATCTGGGCGTCAGGGGCGCCGACATAACCCCCTCGAGGATGACCTGTTAGCTACCGGTCCATTGCGCGCGAAGGCTCCTAAAAGGAAATCCAAGGACGAGGAGGGCGATCCAGAGAGTTACGTCGACTCGAAGGCGTCCAAGAAGATCCTCAAGATTGGCCGAGAGCTGGCCGTAGAGAACGATGTCGTGCCGTCAAGACCGCCCGCCGAGTCGAACGCATTTGGCTTTGACTCGAGGTTCGGCAATGGCGACGAAGACGACGACGCATTCGAGGATGAAGAAGCGTGGGGGGACGAAGACGAGATAGTAGAGGAAATCGAGATTGAGCCTGAGGATTTAGATACATTCAACAAAATTTTGCCTACCGATGAAGATCCTCTGTTGACACATGGTTGGGGAGGTCAAGCGCCGCAGCAGGAGCAGGGCGCCGGGACCAACCTGGCCGATTTGATCCTCGCGAGAATCGCCGAGCACGAAGCCGGACCCGATAAAGCGCAGGAGATGGAAGCTGTGGACGACGACTACGAACTATCACCGAAGATTGTGGAGGTTTATACCAAGTATGTTGAGCACCTACCATCACGCGCTACACGAAAAGCGGAAACTAATGCTCAGCAGGATCGGAATAATACTTTCGCGATATAAGTCTGGCAGACTACCGAAGCCGTTCAAGATCCTTCCAACAGTTCCGCACTGGGAGGACATAATCGAGCTCACAAAGCCGGACCAGTGGACGCCCAACGCCGTGTTCGAAGCGACGAGGATATTCGTGTCCGGCAAGCCCGTGGTCGCGCGGAGATTTATGGAGATGATCCTGCTCGACCACGTGCGAGACGACATCCACGAGACCAAGAAGCTCAACGTCCACCTGTTCAACTCCCTGAAGAAGGGCCTGTACAAGCCGGCGGCGTGGTTCAAGGGCTTCCTCTTCCCGCTCGTCGAGAGCGGCACCTGCACGCTGCGGGAGGCGGCCATCATCTCGGCCGTGCTGGCCCGCGTCTCCATCCCGGTGCTCCACTCGGGCGCGGCCATCAAGGGCCTGTGCGACATCGCGGCGCGCGAGGCGTCGGCCGGCACCGAGGGCGGCGGCGCCACTAACGTCTTCATCAAGACGCTGCTGGAGAAGAAGTACGCGCTGCCCTACCAGGTCATCGACACGCTGGTCTTCCACTTCCTGCGCTTCCGCAGCGTCGACCCGGCCTCTATCAAGGAGGGCGACGCGATGATGATGGACATGGGCGGCGGCGGCGGCGAGCAGCGCGCGGCTACCCAGGCCAAGCTCCCCGTCATCTGGCACCAGTGCCTGCTGACGTTCGCGCAGCGGTACCGCAACGAGATCACCGAGGACCAGCGGGAGGCGCTGCTGGACCTCCTGCTCACGCACGGACACCACAAGATCGGCCCCGAGATCCGGAGGGAGCTGCTGGCCGGGCGCGGGAGAGGCGTCGCCGTGGAGCCGCAGGGCCCCGCGTTCGACGGGGACGACACCATGTTGGTCGACGGATAGGGGCGGTGATAGATAGCTTGGATGGATGATGTGGCCGGCTGTTTGGGGGACGTCATGTGATACCAACGAAGAACTGAACGAGCATGTCGGAGTCTTAGGCGTTTCTTGACGGGGGTTTTTCATCTGATTTAGATTCCATACAATGAATGAAATCAAGTCACAGGAATTAGGGCGAGGAAACGTTTTCCGCCCCTATAACTTTCGGGTCTAGGCCATATCGTCACGCAATTGAGTCTTCGTGTCTGCCGTCAATAACCACTGCCTTGCTAGTTTACAGAATAGCAAATGCATCCCCCTACCTTGTTACTTGGAATGTTTGTATAGGGGATCGGAGTGACGATACAACATTTTATAAAAGGTATCCGGGCTTCCCTTCAGTTGTAATATAATGCATCTAGGGGCAAGGCACAAGAGTTGTTGACATGTATTCATTCAATAATGGGTATCGACATGGTTCTGAAAGTAAACGCCCGTATGAAACGTACAGTCTCTGCCTACAGAGTCTACTCCTTCGTCTTCCGCTTCTTCTTCTTCCTCTCGACACCCCCTTCTTCAGGTGCGATGAAGTCTTGTTCCCTCTCTCGCTTCTTCTCCTCCTTCTTGACCTTCTGCTTCTCCATCCTCTCCTCCTGGGCAATCCGCTTCTTCGCCTCCTTGCCGATATGGTACTCACCAGCCTCGATCTGCATATCCACCTTGCTCTTCTCCTGGGCCGGTGGGAAGGGCGTGTAGACCTTCTTGCTCTTATCCGTGACCTTGAACGGCACGATTCTCTTGCTGAGGTTCCTCTTCTTGTAGTTCGGCAAGAAGCGTTCCCAGCTCTCGTTGACAAGCTCGGGGTCTTTCGCTAGCTCGCGCTTGATCATCAGAGACTTGATCTGATAAATCGGGTGAATGTTTGCCATGCAGTCCTCTACCACCCTGCGGACTTCCTTCAGGCCCTTGTAAGACCCAAGGACGCTGACGGTGTTTCCCTGAACTAGTATGTATGTTTGTGTGAGCAGCTCCAGAGCCTTCAGGGTTTGTCCTCCCGGCCCAAGTATCCTTTGCCGTCGCTTTACGAACTTCTCTTTGTTTCGCACCAGGCTTCTTATCTTAATCACGTCGCACGCTACATCGTCCTCGAGAACTCTCAGGGCTTGGGGAGCCGGGACACTGCGAGCTAACAGCTTGATAAGGTCGCGGGCCTTGAGGATGGCTGCGGGGTCGAACGTCTTTCTGGTGGTCTTGACGGTCATACATCCTATTCGACTTGTCAATAATTGCCAAACAGAGAGAACGGGCTAGCTATGTACCTTCAACAAGGTCCAGAGTGCATGCGATGCCATGCTGTTTCAGCGCTTTTGTAATGCCAGCCCATGCCTCTTTCAGATAGACTTCACGGTATTTCGGGAACAGACTACAAGCACATTAGCATCTGCGCCCGGAAATTTCACCTTGCGTGAGGTCTCTGTTATCACTCACACAGCGAATGATGATTCCTCCGCGAAGGTGCCACCAGCATTGTCATCTGGTTTGAAGGGTTCAACCTTCCACTTGTCTGAGGGTTATTCAGTTAGCATACAAGATGATGAACAGGGCTGTGGGTAAAGCTCAATGGATTCCACCTACCTATATCATCAGTGTCCCATGGCTTGTCCTTCTTATGCGTAGACGGCATCGTCACGGTGTTGAGACTGCGTTTTCGCAAGATAGATGGATAGAGTTCAAGTAGATGTTCGGCGAGCACCTGGGCATTTTGGAACTTTTTTCATGGAGGGCGCAGGCGTTAGCGTTAGCGTCGGCGATCGGAGCTTAAAAGTGTACTGTAGGGCCCACCAGATCCTCCTCTACATACTTTGTACCTCAGTACCTCTGTATATGTCAACGACATTTTCGTACAGATTACTCTTTATGTGCAATACGGATATCTGCATACGGACATGCGCATGTACCCAAGATGGCAAGATCTTATCAGCCCTCCAGCACTCTCTCCAATCTGTCCCAATCGATACCATTGTTTAGTGTCAATTCCTAGTAGAGCCCCATCCAGAGTGCTTGGTCCATGCAAGTAACCAGGTACCTGCATACACAACGATACATACTATAGTACCTAGCACCCAGGTATCAAGTGATTATGGCGCTAGGTAGCCTTACACGTATGCGAGCGCAATGTGAGAGGTGTGTGTTAGCCCAGCCAGAGCTTGCTCTTTGACGTCTCTGCAATCAGATTTACCCAGTCGTCATGAGCTGAAAAGATGAATTGGCGACCTGCTGTGTCGATACACAGCAGTACCTACTCTGCAGGTGCTAATTTAGGTTATGGAAGGACAAGGGGGCTCTGCCGGAAATACCTATCGATACCGGGGAAGAGCCGGATGGATCAATACCCTGGTCTATCAACAATGGCCTCTCATCAATTTTCAGCAGCTATGTACTTGTTGGCCTGTTCAGCTCGCCTTATCTGATGGATGCCACCTTGCCAGCCACATAATTTTTGCTTACATGTATCTACTTCGTAACCGTAAACCCCTATTGCCTGCTGTTGCGAGGGAGATCACAACCCTGTACCGTTCAGCATATCCGGAAAAGACAGGTTTCATGATACCATGCTGATAGTGGCTTGAGGATACCCGTACAAGCTCTTGCCAAGGTGTTGTTGATGCTACTGTATTTGAGCAGAAGGGGGAAATAACACTGTGAACAAGTAGGCAGACACTGATTTATAGGTAACCGGTCTTAGAATCTAGGTAGATAGATCGAACGTTGGCCGAGAAGGAGGCTGAAGACCTCTTTACCCAGCGGGATCAACCTAGCGTGCCGGTAGGGCACGTAAGGCTGTGCCAGATCCCTCCCATGTCAATCCAGTGTTTCACATCTACGGGATGGACGATAAACCAGTGAATTGCATTCCGGATGATAGGAAGAGCTTAGCACTCTCCTTGCCAAGGATACGGTAGGCCGGTAGGATCGGTGTAAGCGTGCATTAGGTACCGCAGGGGAGAAGAAGTGCAGGGAGGCAGGCATGTACTCTAAAATGCCGGCAACGAAAAATAATTTTCTGAATTTTCCAACAGCCCGTCTCTACTACGTGTCTGTCCTACATTCGATTCAGGGGACTTCCTCATTCAACCCACCTCACGCGCTCTGTCTTACATGCCTACTCGCCTTTACTCACCTCCGTTCGTTTTCCCTCAATCTGACACTATGCGATAATTTTCCTGGGTGTAGTGGTTCTCGATTTCTTTCCTAATCCATCTCCATCTCCATCTCACGGTTGTTTTTTTCGTCTCGATTCACGGACTGGACTACTAAAAGTGATTTCAATCGGCTGGCAGTACCTACTTCAACCATACCTAATTCCTCTTTGTCCGGATACCTATCTCTCCACTGGGCGCGGTTGCCTCAGCATCCAGGACCACCATCATCACAACTCGAGTCGATGTGCACACGACAGCTCACCTTCGCATAAGGCATTATTCGCATTGTCGATTGTCGATCCGTTCCTCCTCGCGTTTGTCAAGTCATCAAGTCTCGAGTCTTCTCGGGACTTCCTGTCCCATATCTCCAAAACGGCGTCCACACTGGCCTTCTCGTACCGGGCGAATAGTCTGCCACCGATTGTCTCACCGATCCCGACACGCACATCGTCACCGGCGCTACCGCCTATTCGAGCGGTCATGGAGGATGGGACAATGCCGCTGCCCACTACCCTCGAGCCGATTTCGCGCCCGAGTTCAACTTCGACAACCGCGTCGATAGCACAGCTTCCGGGGATCTCTGCGCTGGCAGCAGCTTCCGCGTCAGCAACCAGCTCTCCACAGTTGAGGTGAGTTATCGCTACCTGTGAATACAAGTCATGGCACGGCATAGCACATTGTATGAACCCTTTGGGACGTGGAGAGAGCCGAATTCGCCTTATTCAAAGGTTCGATCACATAGTGTCCAAAAGTTGGGGAACCTACAGTCTGTTTACCATTTCAGCTGGGAGAGATATGAGCGTCCTGTCATCATTTGGGCTTGGAAGTCGTGTTGCCGGACTAGCATTGTATTTTCCGAGGTTTCCTGACGTGCCAATGGCACAATGCAAAACCTTGATGAAATCTTGCTTCCTTACCCCCACCGTACCGACAGAGCCAAGCCTCAGCACCCTGTCAGATCGTCAATCATACCTAGCCTCCCCAACCGCGACATTGCGAACATTGCGTGAACAGAGCATCTTGACTAACTGGGCCATATGGTCTTCTAGAGCGACGAACACTCCAGCACCTCCAATGAATTCAGGCTCTTCTCCTGCGGCCCACGCGCCCACGCCGTCTGGCACTCTAGTAAGTTCAGGTGTCTCTTTCAGTACATTGTCCCTTAGTTTATCAAGTTGCGATGTGCATTCCTGCTGTCCATGTCCCTCCTGTCTATCGTGGTGCAGCACACTGCATTCACGCCGATCTCACGTTCACATGGTGTTGGCAGAGCATTTCGCCATGCACCACTAATTGAAGTATCCTCTTGAACGTGGGATCTTGCAGTAATGCAACATGGACGAGGAGCTTTGCAGTTGATATCGCAGAAAACTTTTTTTCCCCTGCACATGAAGTGTAGTTCCATCAAGCCCCAGTACACCGCACGGGCACGCCTATTGTGATTGGCTAGGCCTTATCAGCACCCACTTTCTCGAATTTCTTCAATCTTCCCGTCTCTATCAATCTATCATCCTTCCCTATCGATACTTGATTCCCGCCGTCACGTCTCCATCCCCCTTCGCACTTAGATTGTTATCTCCCTCGCTTTGCTGCGATTACGTTCCAAGATGATGGCTTCGCATCCCACTACCGCAGCAGCTGCTAACCCTGAGGCTCAACCCACGCAGCCAACCTGTCAGAATTGTGGCACCTCGACCACCCCGTTATGGCGTCGCGACGAGATGGGGTCTGTCCTCTGCAATGCGTGCGGCTTGTTCCTGAAGCTGCATGGCCGCCCGCGACCGATATCCTTGAAGACGGATGTAATCAAGAGTCGCAATCGCGTCAAGACAATACGGCCAGACATGCAGATGAAGAAGAAGGTATGTAAAGCCCATATTAGTTGAAAACTGCCCGCGCACCAGCTGCTCACAAAGCGATACAGCAGAGTCTCCCTGCAGCAGCCAATCCCAACGGCAATACCTTCCAGAACCATGATAATGTTACTGCTGCACTTGCGGCTGTCCGCGCGAGTCAACAAAAGGCTACGAATGGACACGGTCAAGGTACAGACTCGCCTGTGTCGCGCACTGCCACCCCGAACGTTTACGATCCGCATCTCACGGCCTTTCAAGCCATGGACCATTTCCAGTCGGACGGCCTACCCCAATATCCCCTGCCGGGCGGATCCCCTGGTCGCGCAGCATCTCCTATGAATGGTGATCAACAGTCCATGGAAATGCCACAAACCCATGAACAGCTTCTTGCAGCCAATTCCAGCCTGAAGACGCGCGTCAGCGAGTTGGACCTAATCAATGAGCTGTACCGAGGTCGTCTGCAACAACTAGAGCAGGATAACCAGGCGGCGGACAACTACCGGCATTCCGCTGATGTCTCTGCGAAGGAGGCCGCTACCGAGCGCATGCAGCGCGAACAACTCCAGCGACAACTCGATGATAGCCACCGGAGAGAGAACATCCTCAAGCGACGACTCGATGAGATGGAGCAGGAGAACCAAGAACTCAAGAGCAAGTTAGAAGACCAGGCGTCGGAATCGGAACGTGCTGCGAAGAAACCCAAGGTGGAAGAAGGAAAGGCTGAAGAGACCGAGGTGCCTACCCCGCAATCTGCCTCTTGAACACCGAGGCATGATTGCATTTGATTGTTTCCTGATTCCGACGATACCTTGCGTCATGATTTATAGGGCCGCGTCTATCAATTCGCCAATCGTGGTTCTATCCGATTGCATGATTCTCCCTGTACCACCACCTCAGTCACGACTTTCCTTGCATCTGTTTTCTCTGTTTGGTCCGGAAGCCCATCGGCAGGAGGTCAAAGTACGATTTTCCGGACTCGGACTCGGTTTTAGGAGTTTCTCAAGTAATCAGTTGGAGTGGCGCGGTAGATTCAGCACGACGGGTTTGTTTGACAGGGGTCAACCCGTCTCGTATGGCGGATACACTTGTTCATGATAATGGATTGGCTTGGTCTTCATTGCTATCAACTCGTTGATGGGATGGCCCGCAAGAAAGGTATGCTGTATACGAAAGGGAGTTAAGAGGGTCGCAAGAGTCTGCCGGGTACTGCGCCACCGGCTAATGGTCAATAAAAGTTGATTGCCTTCCGAATGACAATCCCAGCCCCTGACTTGTGATTTCCGAGGCTCGGGCATGTATTATACCTACTTCGAGTCTTTCACACAGAAGCATTGAGGCTTATGGATGTACATATGAAAAAGCAAAAAGAGGCAGCAAAGGGGGTTTGTGGACGCTTGGGGGGTTGACTACCCATGCTTTATGCCATGCGTTTTGCTGTAGGTAATTTACGTTTATAATCCCACTCCATGGCTAGGCCTGAGCCCAGCCTAGCATGCACGAAATCGTGAGAAGTGATGCATGAGAGCTGGTTTGAGAGCTGGTTTCCCGTAGGGTAGTATACAGTGTAAACTCGGCGATCCCAACAACTCCTCCCAATGTTTGTCTATGTGCGTTCCCTCGGGCCTTCTCCTTCCCGGCTTGTCCTGGACGTATTGAATCCCATCAACTCTCCAATCCTTCCGCTGGGTTTTGGCACAGGGCACTCTCGCTCTCTCCGAGGTTCGGTGATGCCCCCGGTCTTAGCTATCCTCTCGAAGTCCTCGCTGCTGCCCTCGAACTGGGCGATGCCATCCTTCACCCCGGCGGGCTGAGGTTTCCGCCGGCGCCGGCGCTTCGTTCCGTCCGGTGCCGTCTCCGAGTCGGCGTAGGTCACCCGGGGCGCGGGGCACGGCAGGATGTGGGGGAGGCCGACGACGAAGAAGCTCGCTGCTACGGTGGTGGCGAAGAGCGAGGATGTCATGCGCGACCGCGGGTGTAGGTGCGGTGGCATAATGCAGGCGCGGACGCGGAAGGGAGGTTTGGTTGAAGCTGTGTGTGGATGTTAGTTAGGTCAGTCTGTTTATTGAAATTTCCAATTGCCGCAACCAGAGGATCTTCATGCCGGGCAAGTACCTATACTCTCGTCGCGAATTGTTCTATCATGACTGTGCCATGTAAAAAACGCGGGCTACAGATCAATGAGGAGGTAATTCGGGGATCCCGTTGCGTCGTCACCGTTGCTGTTCGCAGCAGATGTGATGACGATAGGTAGGTAGCTAGGTAGGTAGGCAGGTAGGTAGGTAGAGGGGCCTCAATTCACAGGTATCCCAATTGCTGCTCCCAAATCCAATTGACCTGATTTGCGCCTCGCTCCAATCACCCGACGATTTACCATCATAGATAAGTACCTAAGGTACCTACCCACCGGGGCGCTCAACCTTGCAACACCGTGCAGCCATTGAACATGACATGGATGTGGAACCTGGCCAACATAAACCCCGGTAAGCGGTAAACCTCCGACAGGCAGGTATTTCGAAGCTTGAACCATGTTCTTATCAAAGTACCCGTGCGCGTCTGGACCGGGGTGGGAAACCTTGACTGGACCCGTTTTAAATGACTTCAGAATTTTAGTACTGAGTACTGTACATACCTACAGTTCGCGCCGCCGAACCGCGATTCCGGCCATCATCCCTCACGCAACACATTATCGACATACCGACGACTTTTTCCTTCCTTTCGCGACCTTATCCAGCACGCACAGCAATATTCATAGGGAAAACTCCGAGACATGTTATGAAGACTGGCTCTCCCTACTTGCAACGATAACCCGCATAGGTAGGCTTAGTGCCTCCTCCAACAACGGCCCGACTCCGCCCCAAGTTTTACTACTTTCAAGATGAGCGACCTCGATAAGTATGTCCCTTCGCAGCAGCGGAGACCGCAGCGGCAACGGATATCATGTCGCCAACCTACTAACTTGATATCACCGCCAGGGCCATCGCCCAGTTGCGAGCATGTCGTCCGATACCCGAAGCCCAGGTTCGCGAGCTCTGCCACAAAGCTCGGGAGCTGTTGATTGAGGAGGGGAATGTCGTGACGGTGACTGCTCCAGTAACGGTATTCATTGGTGTCGCCTTCCCGAGTAGACCATGCTCTCTGACTTGTGCGCGTAGATATGCGGCGACATTCACGGGCAATTCCACGATTTAATGGAGCTATTTCGCGTCGGAGGCGATCCACCAGACACAAACTATCTTTTCATGGGTACGCAATTCAACCAAGTACCTGGCGGTACATTGGGGCATCGCTGACGATAGAAAATGGTGCAGGAGATTTTGTCGACCGCGGCTTTTACTCTTTAGAATCTTTCTTGCTCCTTCTTTGCCTGAAGGTCCGCTACCCGGATCGCATGACTCTCATCCGGGGCAATCACGAATCTCGCCAGATTACGACGGTTTACGGCTTCTATGACGAATGTTTACGAAAGTATGGCAGCGCTAATGTATGGCGGTATTGCTGTGATGTTTTCGACTACCTTGCCCTCGGGGCCATCGTCCTCGGCGCGTCGAATACGCTCTCGCCACCCAACGAGACCACTCCCAGCGAGGAATACACCGAACAGGATATAGAGATCGAGGTGTGCAATGCGGAAGGGGATGTCATGAGTCGTTTCACTAGGCAGGATAGCGAACAAAAGAGTCCCAACGGCATTGTAACTAAGACGGGCCCGCCCGGGTCCGGCGCGACGGGTTCCAGCGGGGGGACCTGCGGCAATCCCACCGGTGCCGTGTTGTGTGTTCATGGCGGACTGTCTCCTCTCATCGACACGGTGGATAAGATCCGTCTGTTGGATCGGAAGCAAGAGGTTCCGCATGAGGGTGCCATGTGCGACCTCCTGTGGTCCGACCCCGACGAGATAGACGGCTGGGGCCTGTCTCCGCGCGGAGCGGGCTTCCTCTTCGGTGCGGATATTGTCAAGGTCTTCAACCACAAGAACGACCTTTCGCTCATCGCGCGCGCGCACCAGCTCGTCATGGAAGGGTTCAAGGAGATGTTCGACGCGAGCATCGTCACGGTATGGTCGGCTCCGAACTACTGCTACCGCTGCGGCAACGTCGCGGCCGTGCTGGAGCTTTCCGAGGACGCCGGCGGAGAAAGCATCTTTGCTCGGAGTAATGGCGAGGTCGGGCGCAGCGACGGCGGGGCGTCTCGGGGCGTCATGATGGAGAGCGAGAACAGGCTCAAGAGCGGCCCGGCCAGGAGGTACCGCGTATTCCAGGCTGCGCCACAAGACTCTAGGGGCATGCCAGCAAAGAAGCCCGTGGCTGATTATTTCCTATAAGAGAAGCAATGGCGTTTGGCAGTATTTGCATGTATAATATGTCATGTTGACGACTAACATAAGATTCTTACACTGGGTAGCAGTCACGAACGGCTTTCTTTATTCATCATTCCGTCGGTTGGTATTGTTTGTTGGAGTTCAGAGGGGAGGGGGGAAGTTCAATAAAGACCGGCGACTTTGAAAGGTGTGTCTCTTCATTACATGTTAGTTTCAAATCCAAGAACGACGAATTAGAAGAAACACTGAAAACGACTTGCTTCTACTCGGAGACTAGGTCACTGTCAACTAAAGAGTGTCACTGCTGTCTAGAGAGGCAGGGAAGCCCACGGTGGAGTACAAGGCCCAATGTGTATTCAAACAAAAACAAAGGAGACGCCCCAAAATGAAGATAGGGTATGTGCGCCTTGCATGGGAAATGACACCTACGTCTAGCTAACCCATAAACCGAAGACATCAAACGTGAGGTGATACTATCCCGCCCAATACTTTCTCCAAAGCTCCTCTTTCGTGCCAAGAGGGTCTATCTCCTTCGCTCGCCCTCCCACCACCCCAATGCTTAGTCCTTCTACATACTTGCGTCCTCCAGAACTATACACATCGCAACCTTACATCCCTAGAATACATACTCCCACCAATTTTCAAAGCGAGTCTGGCCTCAACTTGGCCGGCCTGACTAACCTACTTAAGAACTTAACCCAGGCAGGCAGGCGCAACACACACACACACAACACCCACCCGACCACACGCACGTGTGTTGCCGGTGGTGTCGCCGGGGGTGTTGCCGGTGGTGTCGCCGGGGGTGTCGCCGGGGGTGTTGCCGGCGGCCGGGTCGTTCCCTGCGCCGTTTTTGTCGTCGCGGTTGTCAGCGGGTTTTCCTATATAGGGGGGCGGCGACACCCCGTGCTCCTCCCGATATCGTTGCTGTGAGTCCGCTATAAGCGTGCCCCACATGTTTTGGGCCGCTTCCAGGTCATTCTGGAGATTTCCTGGCAGCGAGAGCCGGAACTGTTCGAAACCCATGATTCGAAGAACGTTCCAATCCATGCGAAACTCCGACCTTGTTTTTCCTTGGTCACTTCGACTCGTTGGCGGCTTGCGGGCGCTGGGATCGGGTGTGTCCCCTGGTTCTGATGATGGGGCCGATGATCCGGTTACGGATTGATCTCGGGGTGGGGCCGCTCGAGCCCTGAGCAACACCTTCGCCACCTCCCGCATGTACCTGCTGTGCAACCATTCCACTGAGCCGGAAGACGCCAAGTTCGTTGGGTTGTCGTTGGGCGCGGCTAAAAACCGCTCCGTGAGAATTTCCAGGCCCCGGCGCAACGTGCGTCGGGTCGGTGCCTGGCCGCGTGCTTGCAGCTGCCGGCACTGCGCATTTGCGAACTCCGCGACGTATCTGTCATCAGCTTGTCTGGCCTCCCACGAAGCAGCAGGGCCTGCCCACTCTGTCACGAGATGTCTGCCATCGGCAAAGTCACGGTACTGCCATGTCGACGTGCGCGGAATCTCATGTACATTGCGGTCGCTCAGGTTAGAGTCCCTCCATTCCTCCCCGAATATGAGTACGCATCGATCGATGAGTTCCTGGAGGGTTTGACCGGTGCTGGGCTTGCCTCGCATTACGGTGCTGTAGAATCTGTCCCAGTCCGCGCATAGCTGCGGTGTAGTCCATGAGGCCAGGTCAGCTGCCGAGCCGGCGTCGACAAACTGATCCTGTTTAAGGTGACGCTCAAATTCTTGCCAGTATTGAAACTCCTTTAAGCTATCAAAGAATTTCTCCAAATTTCCGATATTTTCCCCTGTTCGCCAAGTACTGTGTTGAGAGTTGAACCATGCCTCCCGTTCGTCCATCAAGCGCTCAAATGGCCAATTCTGGTTGACTATATCTGGGTTTGGTTGACGCGGAGTCTCGTTATTGTTGCTATTTCCGGTACCTTTGTTGCCATTTCCGGCACCGTTGTTGCCATTTCCGGGACGGTTGCCACTTCCGGGACTGTTGCCACTTCCGGGACCGTCGTTGCCGTCGTCACTACCGTCGTCACTGCCGCCGTTGTCGCTAGGAGGATTGTCCCAACCGGCGTCGGGATTCATCGGCGCAGGGCCCAGTAGGTTATCTGGTGGGTTATTACCAAGCCTGCGCAAAGAACCGACGAAGACCCTGCCAGACCTGGGATCGTTGTGCTCGCCGGGCATGCGTCCGGGCCTGAGGCTGGCGATGCCCAGGTGCGCGGCGGGTCTGGCGCGGTCGGGCACGGTGTCCCGGTAGAAGAGGTTGGTGGTCGGGGCCTGGTTTCCGGCGCTGGTCTGGCGGGTGTACGGGTCGCTGCCCTCGAGGCCGCCGATCTGCTGGTCCAGCGCCTTGAGCGCCTGGTTCATGGCCATTACGTAGGCGTTGTTCACGCTGGCGGCCGGCCGGTCGCCTGGATCGCCGGTGTCGAGATGGTTGTTCATATCAGTCGCCCGCCGGATCGTTTCGGCGAAGCCATGGCGCATTAAGGTGAGCGTGCTGTGTTGGTCTGCCTGTACTACTTCTATATTCTGGCCCTCTGGTTCCTGGCGAGCCGGTTCCTGGTGAGATTGCTCATCTTGCCCTCTTGGATTTGCTTGCCTGGATACCGTTTCATCTAGCCTATTGAGCCTATCGGTGATTGCCGCTAACGTCCCATCCTGCTGCACCACTACAGCTCTCAGCTCTCTGTTTTCACTTGCCGCTTCGGCAGTGGAAGCTGATATCTGATTTACTTGAGCCGTCAAATTCTGTTGTCCCTGCAATAATGTAGCTAGCATGTCTCTGACTTCCGCGGCACCTGGACCCGGCGCGTCTGGATCCGGTGCAGGCCGTGGGCTGTGGGCGGTTGGATCGTTCTGGAGAGTCGCGATCAGGCCGTGGATAACAGTGATGTCTCGATGCCAAGCATTATCCTGTGCGGCTCGCCTATCAACACGCAGTCTTATGATATTTCCCGTAGTTGCTGACCTCTTCCGCCTGAACCGACGACTGTTGTCGTACTCAGTCCAAAGCCTGTCGTGAAGACGCCATGCTTCGAGTCGCTCCTCCAGCCCCCTCAGCATGTCGATCCTGGATACTTGACGGTCCCGGAACAGCTTCCATAATACCTCTAATCGGCTAGCGTGGAGAAGTCTGAGTGTGTACATGTTAGGCGTCATGTCTCTGATTTCCGTCTCTGAGCGAAGCCACCGTGCGGCGTTGTTGCTCGGAATATTATGGTCGACGAGAGCGGTGAGAAATCCTGTTACGACTGGCGTGAGCTGATCGATCTCTGCCATGATATTGGTCAACGTATTCCGGAGCTCCGGCACACTCGTCTGGTTCGTGGCATCGTGCCAAAAACCGCTCTCTATTCGGACCAGTCTCGGTTCGTTCTGATTTCTTATAGACGTCCGTGGGCCGGTGGTCATGTCTATTCCCGGGGCCATAAATGGATAGACGGGTTCCGCGTCCCAGTTCACGATTTGCCTTTCGGGTACGTGCGCCTCAAATTGTAACCTTTGAAAGTCACTTTCTGGCCAGAAGACTGTGCCGAAGCCGGCGTTCGTTAACATATTCTCGAAATCTTCCTTCCGCCTCCTTGGGGGCACGCCGCCGCGTAGCTTCGGTTTGGTGTCATCCGGCGGTTTCTGATATGCTTCACGCGCATCCCGCTCTGCATGCTGCTCCAGTGTACTCAGACCGCCGCCTAATATCTTTTTGTAGTGATTATAACCACGATGGTGCCTTACGGAAGCCGGTTGATGAGCGCGTGCGCTGCCTGGAATCAAATAGAAGGGGGCTAGGAAGTGGTTCGGAGTGCCGGTGTGAAATTCTCGATGTAGCCCGAGTTTGTCTATCATATCCTTGCCGTCGGCGTCTGTCTTCATGCCGAGGAGCTCGAGAGCCTGTGCAAGGTACGTGCGCGCTACGTCAGCAACCTCCTCGGGGTTGTCGGTAATTTCCAGGTTGCGAAAGTATTCATCACAGTCCGCCACTACTTGGTTAAAAGCCTTGCTGACGCAGAGTCTAGAATTGTTTTCGCCATACCAGTATGATTGCGGCTTCTCTGACTCTCCATTTCTACTTCTCTTTGGCGATGGTTCCTCATGCTCATGCTCAGGTGAGCTGCTTTCCCTTTTTCTGTTGTTTAGTGCCTGGGCAGAGAAGGCGTTCGCAACAGCCTTTGGGACACTAGAGGATGGCGGGAAATCCCCTGCGTCTAGCATCACGATGTCATTGGGGTCTAGAGGATCAAGGTCCTCTTCGTCGCTGCTGTCGACTTCATCTATGTAGCCATCAAGGGGGGTATCTATATGCCTTAAAGGATTCCCAATAGACGGCGGTACGCCGGAAGGCGGCGGTGGCTTGACCTGTGCCGACTTCGATGCCCAGGCCGGGCTTGGAGCGCTCATAGTTTCCGCTGTTGCCGGATCTACAAGCACCAGTCTGCCGTGGAGGGATGCAGGGTTGTCAAACACCTCTAGTTAAACTAGAAGATCGCAACGATACTACCACTCGACTCTAGGAGTTCCGAACGTGGCAAAGAAGGATCAAGAGCCTGGTTGGCAATATGACGGTATGGATTTCGTTAACGAGACGGCGTAGTTAGATGCCGCGTGATTATATTGCCGGTGTCAAGAAGAACATTCGGCGGTGCAACTCAATAAAGACGAACATGTGAACGAACATAGACGTGGTGTAGGTTCGGGAGCATTACGGGAATTCAATTAACATTGTCAAGTATACTTTATGTATTTTACAAGCACACAGACAAAGGCTTCACCTCGAGCTTTTGGTTGACATCGAACCTCTATGTCCCCGGACTGAAAACAGGCATTACACAGGCGCAGCCACTACGCGAATGCGAAAAGCTGTCGCATGCGGCCGAATGTCTCAGAGATAACACAACAAAGCGCCGAAGCCCCTCCAAGGGAAGGATTGCCAGATGCGGACGGCCGTAGGTGAGGATTCTTTGGAATTTGACCAGGAGAGATTTATTGGGAAGAATAAGGGTCGTCTGTTTAGGTAGAGCACGCGACTAGAAATACCCAACAACTGTGCCGGCTCCTTCGCACGCTCCCAAAAGAGTCACCCCACACGGTTTACTGCTCGTCGTCATTCAAAGACAGCGGCCGAAGCAAGGCTTCCACAAGCCGTCTCATAAGCTTCATTGACAGAGCCTATGTGGCGGATCGGATCACCGCGTATACTTTCTGAATGAGCATACCCAAGGTACTTGCTGTCTTGGTATAGAACGCTCTGGAGTATGCTGGACGTGTTAGCGGCAGGAAAGCTGCCTCTTGGAAGGTACTCTGGCAGGACATGTCCCTCGAGATGCGGTTGGTTGATTATGGTAGGCCTGTAGTTGGCCATGCCCGTGGGACTCGAGGATATAGTGTATTGGTTCGCAGTCAGTCCTTGCTTCGTAGGATTCGTCAACATGTCTGATGGATGTTGTTGTCGAGCGTCTAGAAGGTGGCTAGTCGTCGTGTCGGAATCGGATTGTTGGCTTGAGAAGTCCATGATTCCGATCGCCTCGAAGTCTGCTGCGTCCTGTCGAAATTCGAAGACGCTTGGTTGCGAAGGTGTCGCCGCGGCAGACAAGCGGTCATGGGTATTTGTTTGCACCGCGATAGCTGTCGCGTCCTTCTGCTCAGGGACCACTGCCCCAATGTTCTTGCTACCGACGTCCCTTGCTGATGCACTTGCAGCCGCTGGCTCGGGAGATCCCAATCCCTTTGGTGAATGGGGTGAAAGGAGGAGCTCTAGGGTTTGGACATTGAATATCGGGTTGATAGGCCTGGCAGAATCAGGGTCGCCGGTCCGAAGGAAGTCATTGATGCTCTCGTTGCTGAAGCCTTGCTCATAAAGGAGTCTGCGCAACTTCTTGTTCTGCTCAACAACTCTCCGTGCAGCCTGTTGGATCTCGAAGGAAGCCTCGACACCCTGAAGCTCGCAAAGCCTCACTCTTTTCTCAAGCTCTTGTATATACCTGCACATCGGTAAGATTAACGCTTTTCTAGGTAGATATGTTTTTCACCAACTCTTTCCGCCTGGCACGAGATCGCCTTTGGTTATCCCGCACCCTAGCCAGATTGGCCTTATCCTAGGAACTTTGTCAGTGACCTGAGACACTGAGGAATAGCCGCAAGGCGCTGCGAGTAAAGAGAATAGCTGACCATACGGAGGGGTTGCCGTGCTGTAGTATTTCCAGCAGGAGATCCAGACAAAACAGAGGACTCCACGCAAGACCTAGCGGGAGAGCTCGCAGCAGGTGTTAATAGTGAGTGTCACAGAAAGGAGTAAACGAAGTTCGCACTGTCGATACTTTTGATGGGCAGTTCAGGGAGGTAGGAACTGAGCGCTGAAAGCTTTAAATCGAGTCTAAGGACAAAGGTCAAGTAACATGCTGCCTGGTGCCGTGCCCTGGGTCCTTAATAGGATTAAGCGATCAAGCGAACTCAGACAATTCCTGCTATGCTAGGTAGTCGGTGTGGGCACTCGCCTCGACTGCGTGGTCGGCGATGATATCACTAGATTGACGGTGATGATTGAGCCACCCAGAGGGGGCTGAACGTGCCCGGGGGGGCAAAAGCACTGCGGCGCGCATGACGAGAGTTGCTTATTGACCGCCAGCATTGATGGTGGAATCACAACGCTTAGTATATACCCTACATATAAGCGCAGTCATCAGCTGAATATGGCAGAAAGCTCCCCTTGATTCGCCACAATCAATCGTACCCGCTGTGAAAGCTCTCTGGCTCCATAGATATCTCATACAGCTTGCATGGTAGGCAGGCAGGTAGGTAGTAAGGGATGGATCTGTCGACGAGGACACAATCGCACCCTCTGCGACTTACCTACTTTCGAAACGGGGCGCTACCTTGCCCTGCGTAGTACATTCTTCCCAGGGGTGGGCGCCTAAGGTTCGCTTTCGGCCTACACGTTACATGGATGAATAACTATGCACAACAGCGACCCGCCCCGCGATGGGTCGCGATGGGCACGATGGGCACGATGGAGGCGGGAGGCGTCTCAATTTTGATGATGCTTTCGATGAAGTGCGTCGGAGATCGCTTGTGGCTGACCTCTGCGGCAGGAGGCTTGCGTGTAGTTGAAATTGAGTTGGAAACTGGGAGGGCTTCTCACTCGCAGCCAGGGATTGCCAGCAACGCTAAGGCTTCTCCGGCTGCTCTCCGCTCTCGAGCACGCCGGCGCAGAACCGCTGGCTGCATCTGTGATTGGGTAACCCTATGCCGGCCGATGCAGTAGTATTCATGCAAGTCCACCCTTCGAGCTTATTTAGGTAGAGTCTTCACCCCATGTACTTCCATCATTGCCCTTGCTCCCAGCTCCCATCCCGTGCTCCATCCGTCAATGGATACCTGAGTAGGTACTCACTTAGGGTGTAAGTATGTAGCATGTTTCACGGCGGCTCCCCCATGTATTGCCATATGGGTACTGGCCATTCAACCCGTGTTTCGTTCTTGGGCTGGGATCTACCACGCCTCGAAATGCACATGCTCATGTGAGACCCATGCAAATTTTCTACCTGTAAGCCAATGCCTATGGCTATTATCCATGACCAAGTCGATAAGCTGGGCTACTACGGCGGTAGAACTAAGCTTCCCTCCTTCTCTGATATCCTAACCACCATATCCGGAAAGACATTAGAAACATACAGCAGGTTCTGTGTAGTTACCAGGAGCCTGTGGTGCCTATGGAAAAACGGCCTTGTCACTAGTTTAGCCAACATGGGATTCCTGGTACCTAGTCCCAAGACATGGATAGCTTCATTAAGACCACCGATTCCGGGGAGATCCGCCAGTCTATTCTACAGATGATCTGCAGAGCATCTCGTATCCCTGGCGGGGAGTCTGCTTTCTCGCTAATCCTCCTGGTCTAGTATGAGAAATTGAACACAGTGTAGAGATTGCTGTAACCACACTATTCGTATCCTTCGATATGGATGACGCCCTCATTGGGGCGTGGGCAATATCATGCACTAACTAGGTTATTGAGTAGGTATTGCGCAGCGACCCATTCAAGCGATGATCGACGACGGCGTACAGAGCCTGCCAATAAGTTGCCATACTGTGGCTTGCTGCTTCAGGCGGGCCGAGTCGCGATTTCTTCTACAGTGATAACCTATAATAGGCGGTGAACGGCGAACGGCGAACGGCGAACGGGCCGGCTTGGACAGGAGGAAAGACACAAGAAGGGAGAGGGAAAGGATAATACACCATACTGTTAAAGCCATCTCTTACAGATGCACGCGTCCGGGACTATTCGAACGTACCCCCACTCACCCTCAACACGGGAATCTCTGGCACGTACATTGTTCCATCGTTTTTGTGTTAGATATAGCGTGTTTTTTATCATGAAATGTTGAGGAGTGAACCATACAGGTGAGACTTTCATACATTAGTTTGACCGTGGGGGTATCTTGAGACAATGACATGTGAGGAGTGCCGCTCGCTAGGTAGATTGGTACTATAAGTGACACATGTCCGTAGGTCACGGTGCTCGGCTTTTATCCCATAGTTATAAGCTACCTAACTCCATTAAAAAGTCTAGGCTAAAAAGGGTGGCTGGGCGTCACAAGTAGTTTTGACAGGATAACATATTCTACACGAGATACGAGCAAGACAGGCTAGCGTACAACGCCATCATCATCCTTCATTGCCAATTTAGTATGTAGGCAGCGAACGAATCTATCTGAACATCAAGCCTTTCAAATCCGGGCTATATAGAAGCTCATATATGCTGAAGTTAAGGTCTTCTGATAGCGAAGGGAGCTGGGCTTGTGTCTCGGGAGTTTTGTAGCGGCTGGCTTACCCAGCCCAAGATCAGTAACTAGGATGGCGTATATCAAGTTTACGTACAGGTTCAGCATCAATTCTCTGGAATAACTAATGCTCGAACGAGACTCTCTACTGTGATTACCAGCTAATGGAAAGGAGGCTACATGGACGGCAATTCTATTCACCGGCCAGTAGAAACAGGAAATCTATGTGGTAAAATTGTATCTGCATCAAGAGCTACTGTAATCTAACGAGGTATTGAGAAACTGAAGTTGACACCTCATTATTTGGCTTGGCCTTGTAGAGTTTGTTACCTAATGCATTGGCCCAATCCCGAGCTGTGAAGGAATACACAGCGTGATTCAAGTTAGGACCTATAAGTAGAACCTCGTCAAGCAAAGGGCTATACTCATACTGTACAGATTAAAAAAGATAAAGTACTACACTCATACTGTGCAGACTATCATCAGTAAAATACTCAATACAACTAGTTCGTCTGCTGGGCCTCGTTAGAAGATGTCGTATACTTATATTGAATGGTAGTACGCCTGCGATCTACGGACTGAGCCTCTCTAGAGACCACTCCTCGGCGCCGCCTTGGGTAGACTCCTTTTTGTTGTAGACGAACCGGTCATGTAATCGGCTTGGTCGACCTTGCCAGAACTCCACAGATTCAGGGATTATCCTGAGACCACCCCAGAAGTCGGGCACTGGGATATGCTCTTGCCCCTCGAACCGCTGTTCGGTCTCCTTGACCCAGCCTTCTAGTTGCTTCCGCCCGTCGTCCTTCTCCTCACCTTCGGCCACTTCGCTAGGCTTGAGGACCTGACTCTGGCGACTCGACCACGCGCCAATGCGGCTGCCGCGAGCCCTGGTGTCGAAGTACTTCTGGCTTTCCTCGCGCGTGAGCCTGCTCACCCGGCCCTCGACCCTGACCTGCTGCTCCAGCTCTTCCCACCAGAAGGCGAGGCTAGCCCACGGGTTGGTAGCAAGATCCTGGGCCTTCCTGCTCGTCCCGAAATTGCTGTAGATGACGAAGCCTTGCACGTCGAGCTCCTTCAGGTAGACGACGCGGGAGGACACGCGACCAGAGGGCAGGGCCGCAGTGGACAGGCAGCACGTCTCTGGATGCGCGACGAGGCCCGACTTCTGGGCGGAAGCGAACCATGAGTGGAATTGGCGCACGGGGGAGGTGGGATCAAGGTCAGAGCGAGTCAAGGCACGCTTGGTGAACTGCTCTGCCTGCCCCTGTGCCTCCTTGCCGGCCGGCGCAACTGTCCAGATGATGAGTGGTTCCCAGTTGTCACGCTATGTATGTAGATGGGTGACTCACAGATCAATTTGGAGGATTCACTTGTCGAGTGTAATGCCATCTCGCCTATCTTTCTTAGATGCCGCGGAAAAATTGAGCGTGTGAATTGCTTCGAGATACGCAATACGGCGTCTAAATGATGGATTTCGTGTTGATGTAGACGACTGAAGAGAGAAGGCAACATCTAGCCACGTACTTGACCTCGTAACGTTATTGTGGAGCTCGTTTGTCTGTAGAGATAAGGCGTTTAGAATGGGGAGAGCATCGCATGACCCGGCTGCTGTAGAGCTATGCCCGAACGTTCTTGAACACTCGATGGGCCCTTCGTCTTAAGATTACTTAAAGCTGGGCCGATTGTCTAATTTCTCAGATTGCTATGCTGTCAAGTCTAGCCTCATAAAAAGGAACTGTTGGTAAAACAGAGAGAAGTAATATCCGCTTGGGTTGGGTCTGGCCTTGGAGGGAGTTGAGGAGGGGGGGGAGGGCGAAGCCGAAAAATGAACGCGCTTGATGTACTGACGTTTACCGAGCACTTGGGAGCATCCATGACAGACAAGGTCGGTCTGGGATTCGAACCCAGATCTAGAGAATCAGAATCTCTCGTGCTAGCCCTTACACTAACCAACCCTGGAAGATGTTTCCCGGCATTTGAACATCGTGCCATATAGCAGATCTCACGGTGATCGATCTTTGACCGTCCGTTTAACCTATCAGGGAGAATTTTTTTTTTCTTCCCAACAAGGATAAAGGATGGAGGGGTAGAGGGGTTTCTCGTCTTATCACCGACACGATACATGTAGAGTTACACGATAAGGATTTCGAAAGTCCGAGTCCCGCAAAATTTCCAAGGAGGTTCAGCTGTAGGTGCTGAATTCGCTATTGTTGACTCTTTCCTATCTCTTTTCAATAGAGACTGACGGTAGAGCAAGCTTCTGTTCGTTGTTTCTAGACACGCAGTCATCATGGCATCAGATACCGACACTTTGGCGACGATCGAGAGTCTTCGCGACAGTCTTTGCTCCGAGTTGACCCCGCTACCCATGCGATTCCGCGCCCTCTTCTCACTCAAGCACCTTGCACGACACGAAACCGGCGCAGAAGCCCTTGCAGCCATAGACGCCATCGCAGCCGGCTTCGCGTCTCCCTCTGCTCTCCTCAAACATGAGTTAGCTTACTGTCTTGGGCAGTCGGCTAACTTGGCAGCTGTGCCGCCTCTGCAGAAAGTCCTTGCAGACCTACAAGAAGACCCTATGTGCCGACATGAAGCGGCAGAGGCTCTAGGGGCTCTAGGAGACGCTGGGAACCTGGACATACTACGAAAGTATCGAGATCGCGAAGGAGAAGATGTTGCCATCATAGAAACGTGTGAGATCGCCATCGCCAGAATAGAGTGGGAGAACTCGGAGCAACGAAAGAAAGAGAAACTGCATCAAAGGCATGTATTGTCAAGACCCCCCCGCAAAGCGCAAACCGGCTACCCTTCAGAGTGCGTCGCGTCTAACTTTCGATGTAACAGCGATTTCGCCTCGGTAGATCCGGCCCCTCCGATGCCCGACTCGAAGCAGACAGTCGAAGAGTTGGAGAAGGCGTTAATGGACACGAATGCGCCTCTCTTTCTACGATACCGAGCCATGTTCGCGCTCCGCGATCTCGCATCACCGCCAGACCTTCCGACAGCAGTACCTGCCGTTCAGGCTCTAGCCAAGGGTTTCGCGGACCCCTCGGCCCTCTTCCGACACGAGATCGCTTTCGTCTTCGGCCAACTCTCGCACCCGGCCTCGATACCGGCCCTTACGTCCGCGCTGAGCAATCTCGAGGAAGCTAGCATGGTTCGGCATGAGGCCGCGGAAGCACTTGGAAGCCTCGGTGAGGAGGAAGGCGTGGAAGATACACTGAAGAAGTTCCTCTATGACAAGGAGAAGGTGGTGCGCGAAAGCATCATCGTCGCCTTGGATATGGTCGATTACGAGCAGTCGAACCAAGCGGAATATGCGCTTATCCCCGAGGCGCCTAAGGTGCCGGCGTAGATGGCATTGGGGAAGGATCGTGTAGGATACCATAGAGTTCTGGGTCTTATTTCGTTCCATACGGCCCGTACAGTAGTATGCATAATATGGCCCTCCATTCGAGTGTGCTCGTAAGACAATTTGCGTTCCACATCGTATTTAGTTGTTGGTATTCCATCTTTGCGAGGTCCACGTTAGTCATGCCCAAATCAATGTGTAGTAAAAGTCCAGTACATACTTATGTCCGCACTCGCAGGTGTAGAATATGGTGCTGCCTTCGTCTGCACCACGCAGTTGGACTGCCGAGTATCTGACTTCGGTGCGCCCGCATTTCTCACAGGTTTCGTTGACGACAGCTTCTGTCTGGACTTTGTGTCGTTCGACGGATTGTACGATTGAGAGTTTTTGACGGAGTAAAGAAGGGAAGTCGGAAGGTTTGCTTTGAGTTATGGTGGTCTTCGAGGCGGTATCTGGAAGCGGCCGTGTCAGAAAACGATAGACTAGATGCGCAAAAGTGTAGACAGCGATATACCTCTGTTCTCAGCACCGCAACATTCGCAATTCAAGATATTCTTTACATTGCCCTTGGATACGGGAAGGAGATTGCCGCAGTCAGTACAAAAGACTAAGGAGCCAATAGCTGCCATTGCAGTTATTCCCCGTTGCTTGCAAGCGTTTGTGGGGGGTGTTCGGGTCTACTTGGCGTGCGAATGGCTAGGTACTCGGTCTGGATGAGTGTAGAAATTGAAGACTGAAGGAGAAAAAAATAGTAGATTGTACATGCGTACTTGTTGATCATTGTCAATGTCAATTTTTGCCAAGACTTCTAGAATTCTCGTACCTGATCCTACCCGGCTATCTAGATAACAACGTAATAATGAGTATATGCAATCTCTGGCAAGATTGATCCACCACAAAGAAGTTATGCACGTAGAGCGGTAGTACCGAGAGTTACACTTGAATTAAGCTTCTAAGCACGTACCTGTCTAGCACCATGCAACATCTACATAGGTATCCAGGTACCGTAGCAGCCTAACCCATGCAATATGAGGTATGTACCTAAGTACATAGACCGACGGGCTGCACGCTGTCGCGACGAACGTGCAATTCCATTCCTCGCCTTGGCGGGCTATTACGACCTCACTGCCTCATGGACCTCAGGTACCTTAGGCCTAGCATTTACCAACATCCGTACTCATCACCGCCGGTAAAAGCGCGATCGAAACTCCGCATGGCACGCTCCACGCTCACTTCTACATCAATCATCTGGGACGAGGCGACTGCGATGAGCGTACATCTGGGTGCAGCGAGACTATATATACAGGTAGCCTAGCTGTTGGAATCAGCGCTACCATGGCAGACGAGCAGTTGAACTACCAAAATGGCGTCGCGCCTCGCTACGGCCAGCAGCACCAGGATATTACAAGACCATTCACCTTGGAAGAAGCCCTGCCCTACACGCCCTTCACCTCGGTCTTTCCTTTCGAACCAGGTAGGTAGCTATATTGAAGGCGCTGGCGCTCGTTCCTTCCTACTGTACTTTCATCTTCTCGTCCGGCGTTCCTTCCCCCACGGTTCTGGCTTTGCCGTCTTTGCTGTCTTTGCTGTCATTCCCACGCGAGTTTTCATCCAAAACTGACGGGTATCCCAAAAATCCAAGGCATCGTCAACAATCCCACCATCGGTTCAGGTCCCCTTGCCCCGTCGCTCGCTGGCGTCGTCTCGAGAGAAGATTACGATGCCTTGAACAAGGAAGTCGATAATTATAACCAGGCCAAACGTGTTGAGGGAAGCCTTGAATTCATTCAGCATCTATTGAAGCCGGAGAAGATCACACAATTGTGAGCCATCGATGTGGATGATCTATCAGGTGTAGCCTCTACTGACAGGTCTGATAGCCAGTTCAAGACAGCACCGAAGACTACGTCCCAAGGCAACAAACCCTCGAAGAGCCTGACCGATGGTATTTCGCCCTTTGCGAAGATGGTGTACGATAACACCGCTATAGCTTTCCGTTATCCTACGCCCGACACACCGAAGGCCCCGACGACTAACGGCCATACAATGTCGCCACAAATCGCGAAGAATTCGCCTCAGTTCCGCAGACAAGAACTGCCCAAGGTTGTCAAGCACAATCCCGCTACTTCGAATGCGCAGGCGGTCGCTCAGAACAAGGCGCGAATTGAAATTCACTTGCCTACACAAAAGCAATTGAGCGCCGCCCCGACTATATACCCGTCACCCAAATCCAACAATCCAGCAACCCAGGTTCAACCCCAGACGGTCTCGCTTGCTGACTTGATGGTTACGCCAAAAGCACCAGAGACACCTTTGCCAGAGGCGCCGTCCCAGCCCGTTGAACAAGCCGAGACGACCCCAACTTCAAACAACAACAAGCGGGGGTTGATTAGAATCGAATTGCCGGCGGCGAACTTCAATAAGGAAGAGTTTGCCGTGGTTCCCGATTCACCTGGTGCACCGGCGCACTTGTCTACCAAGAAAAGAGGTGGCCCTCATGATGACCTGGACGATCAACTAGGAGTGGAGCTGAATCAACGAGAGCATGCTAACGCTGCGTTTGAAGACCTACGTCGGTGCTTTTATGAGATATTTCTTGCCGAGGATCACGTATCGAGCCAGCAAGGCGGCGTGTCACATCTAGTGTTCCTGACTAGTGAGCAAGAGCCAACTATGACAATAGCTGCACACGACAAGGCCCAGGCAAAAATAAAGAAAGCTATTGACTTCGGGTGTTTCCGTCAAGCGCCCCTTGACGATCTCCTTCGAATTCAAAATCTGAGCGAAGGGTCCTTGAAGCATACCGACTCGCTCGAATTCAGGCTCGATGAGACCTGGGGCGAAACCGAAGTTGGATTCTGGATTCAGCAGCTTCCTGATATTGAGACAGGCCTCAAGGCCGCGCGGACGTCTCTCCGCATCATGTGTGGTGGTCGAGAAGACAAGCAGTTATATTCTGAAGACCTGATTCAGCAGGGGTTGAATCTTTTCAGAAACGTCATGGAAGGCATTATCGTTCCCCTAGCCGAGTTGCGGAGTACTGGCCCTACTAGTAACCTCTTCCGTCATCTCGTAGCGCACAGAAAGGCATTGGGTACTCTGTTCACGGCTTGCCAAAGGCTTTTTGCCCTGATGTCAGACTTGCTCGCTAGTGTTGACCTCTCAGAGACCGTTGTGAATACTCTAGAGTTTGCGGCCTCGCGTCTCATTTTCGTCGAGAATGCGTATACGGAGAAGGACTCGGCTGTTGGTGTGCAGAAGTTTGACGGGTTCCGACTGGTAGCTATGAACATGCTATCACAGATTTTCCTGTTGAATCCGTCCCAAAGGGAAGGCATTCTAAACGAAATTCTGACTTCACTCGAGAAGCTGCCTGTGGGTAAGCAGAGCGCGAGGCAATTCAAGCTCTCGGACAATAAGAGCATCCAACCCGTCTCGGCGTTGATAATGCGATTAATCCAGGCCAATGCCGGAAAGGTGGATGACCGGAAAGAGAGGAGTCGTGGCCAAATGATCCAGTCCTTGGAGGAGGAGAGCCGTGATCCGACTAGTGTTCCCAATAAGGCCGATAAATCCACGGAAGCCCGCTACACCATTAAGACGGAGGACCATGCTGCTATTCAGCACTCGACGGCGATTCAAGAGCTCCAGGATCTTGTACACCCGCTTTCGGACGGTGCCCATCGCAACGCTACCTATGTTGTCAACTTCATAGTAAAGCGAGCACTGAAGTCGACCAAGTCAGGAGATACCCCTTATCGAAACCTCTTAGATCTATTTATTGAAGATTTCACGACTTGCTTGGACTCGCCAGACTGGCCGGCGGCCGAGCTGTTATTACGCCTTACCATGTACATGATGCTTCAGCAAGCACATGGCGACAAAAACGCGGCACCGGCAAGAAATATGGCATTGGAACTTCTGGGCGTCATGGCCGCAGCCATTTCAAGGTTACGGTCTCACGTTCGAAAAATTGCTACCAACTTTGAAGGGAGTGACTCGGATGAACTCGGCCGATGGCTAGCTGATCTGGCCTTAAATATCTTGGAGGGAAATGTACCGATGGAAAAGACGCTCAGCTGGCTAGGACCATATCGAGTGGTCCTAGAGTTCTTACAGGATCGCCTAGCAGATGACCAGCATCTTCAAAGTGCAATTTCGTACCTAGTAACGGACTGGGGATCTCGAGTCGGGCCCGGATACGATTCTTTCGTCAATGAAGAGTCGGAAGAACGAGACGCGGAGTTGGGGAGGACTGCATTTCGGGTCCGTAATATGATTGAGGATCCGAACTGGCTTTCTAGGATGTACAACTTCAAATCGGTTGTGGCCAGCCATGCGAAGCTCTCTCACTCGATTATCTTGCTGCAGTCAGATCTCTGTATATCGTTCAAGAGCATCTTGAACGTACTCATGAGATCCATGACCACAGACCAGGCGACTGTACGCAGTCGCAGTCTTAAGAGCATCAACTTAGTTCTCGAGACAGATCCCACAATCCTTGACGGCGATAGTGGCTTCATCCAGCTGATTCTTCAATGCTCTAGTGATTCGTCACCACAGGTACGGGATTCGGCATTGGGTCTAGTTGGCAAGTGCATTAGCATGCGTCCAAGACTCGAAGAGACGATGACGCCGACGGTGATCCAAAGATTCATCGATTCAGGCGTTGGTGTGCGAAAAAGGGCCATGAAGCTTGCCAAAGATATCTACCTAGGCAATGAGAGTAAAGCGGTTCGAAGCGCCATTGCCAACGGATTGCTGCATCGTATGCAAGACCCGGACGAGGGGGTCCGGGAGCTCGCGAGACAGATGATAGAAGAGATCTGGATTTCTCCGTTCTATAAGGAGGATGATTCAATCACCTACAAGCAATCCCTCACCGACCACGTTGCCCTAATGGTTCAGACTGTCAAGCAGGGAAACACCATTCTCGTTCTCGACAAGGTCTTTCAGACGATACTTTCGCCAGATTCCAAACTCGCAGAAGCCAACTCACGAGTTTGTACCAGGCTCGTTGCGAATATGTTTGACCTGATTGATAACCCGGAGTCGAACGACGCGTCGATACCGTCGGGCAGAGATGCCCTACAAGTTCTCATGATCTTTGCAAAGGCCGACCCCAAGTTGTTTACATTTGAACAGATTAGACTCCTGCAGCCCAAAATCAAGAGTGTCGAAACGAACGAGGACCTGGCGGTCTCCAGGGCTGTCGTCGTCATCTATCGCCGCGTTCTACCTCAAGTGTCGAGCGTGCACTCTCAGTTTCTCAAGGACGTCCGCGAAGCCCTTATGCGTGCCACCTCCAAAGTTACGAGATCGCTGCTTGATGATATTGTAGCCTGTCTATGGATCATCAGTGGCCTTGCCCAGACATCCGAACATCTCGCTCGCCTTGCTGCATCCGGTCTTCGAGGTATTTACGGAAAGACTGGCAAGGGCCGGCTGGACGAGAAGAGTACCAAGCAATTTGACAGGTACTCTCTGATTGTCGGGATGATTGGTAAACACTGCAAGCTAGATGACCACGAGGAGATCTTTAAGTCGCCGCTAAAATGGAAGGGCTCCGTGTCGAAGACAATGGTGGACATCCTCGTTCCTTTCGCAAGCCCATCCCAATCAATCGATGTGAGGCGGCCAGCACTTGACGCTGTTGGACTCATCTGCCAAGCGAACCCTAGGAATTACGTATCCGCCAACGTGTATACGACTTTCCAGCAGGCTTTCGATGAACGGGTGCCCGTTTTAGAATCCATGGTTCTTCGATCGTTCAAGGAGTTCCTCCTAACCGAAGAGCAACGATCAGAACAGTCAGCTATGTCCGCGGGTGCCGGCAAGGAAACCGCCAAGAAAGACCTGAAGGTTATGGGTAGTACCAGCTTCGACGACGTGGCGAGTGCCACTACTCAACGGTTCCTCAAGGACATAACTCGTATTTCCCTAGCAAGCCAGGATGACCATGCTTTTCTAGCTACGGAGGTGTTGGCGAGCATCAACCGACAGGGTCTTGTGCATCCGAAGGAGACCGGCGTCACGCTTATTACCCTTGAGACCTGCCCGGTCCCCAAGATCTCGGAACTAGCATATCATGAGCACAGGGCTCTCCACGAAAAGTACGAAAGTGTGCTGGAAAGAGAGTATGTAAAAGCTGTTCAGTCGGCTTTTCACTACCAGCGGGAGATCATCCAAGACCCTCGTGGAGCAACCGAGAACCCGTTCACTTCAAAGCTTCACCTGTTGATTGAAGTACTCAAGATCAGCAAATCCAAGAATCGCATAAAGTTCCTTGATAAGCTTGTCGGGCAGCTGGAGTTTGACCCCGCGAAACTTGATGTGAACCAGCCAACAATACCTTCACATCTAGAATTTTCTCGCTTCATTGTAGAAAATCTTGCTTTCTTTGACTACGTCAGTATTGGGGAACTCCAGGCTACAGTAACAGCCATGGAGAAGCTTTTCACTGGAATAGGGTCTGGTGTCGCTCAAACCATCGAGTCCGAAGTCTTCCAACTACGGATGGACCAGCTATCAACATCCCATCAACAGGCCGAGGGCGAGGCACAATCCACAGTCCCCGCCGGCCCCAATGTTGATGACCGGCGGCTTCGTCAGCTAACAGCTAGCTCGATCATCCTTCGGGCCCTCTGGGAAGCTCGCACGTACTTGCGCCGATTATATGGCCTTAGTCCCAACCGGCGCGAGAGTAAAGGGAAGGGTCCCGCCAAGGATCTCAGCAAAGCCCCAGTCAAGGTGCAAGGTGTCACCGGTGACAAGTTCTGGGACGATGTTGCCAAGTTCATGTCGGGCCTGGACACGCGAGAACGCATGATAGAGCAGTGCCGGGAGCTCGTGGAGCTTTTGAACGTAGACAATGAGGTCAAAATCCCAGACGGAGATGAGGACCTTGATCTTGATGGGGAGCCAAGGACACCGGATGCCGAAGATGATGAAGATGAAGCTGCAGCTGATCCTCGTGGCCGCAAGAGAAAGGCTGGAGCTACGCCAAGTGGGCGGAAGAAGCGAGCTCGATCGAACTCGAGACCGAGACCTCGCGGGCGACCTAGAAAACAGAGTACCGAGGTGACTGAAGCGGATTTAGCCGATAGTATGGAATGGGTTTAGTAATGATCCTTGCCGGTGGATGGGATTTTCTCGTGGTTCACACACCCAGCCTCGTTATGGTTGCTACCATCCGAAGTGCCACCTGTTTAATTTGGTTGGAGTTTCCATTCGAGTCAAGCATAAGAAAGGGAAAGGAATCGTTCAAAGAATTTTTAGGCTTGGGGCGGTAGTCGACAGGGCTGGAAAACTGGCGTTGAAGAGGATATGGAACATATACTTGCAAGGTTCCCGGGTTTCGGTCAAAAGGGTGGCAGCCGCTGATGCTGTTACTGTCGAGAGATTATATTTAGTGGGCGGCCTGGCGTATTTGCGATGATACCTCATTTTGCTTTTTATGCTCCTTGCGATCGCCACCGCTGGCTGTACCGGTTAATGTAGTGAGCTCTCCCTACCCCCCTAAACTACACGGCGGGATTGGTGTAGAGGCGAATAAAAAAAAATTTTTCAACCAATTTGCATGAGTGTTGCAACCCTTGATATCCACTCACGTGTAAAATGACTTGCCGACTATCTTCCAAGATCTAGTTAGAATCTACTGGCTTTCGAGTGTTACTACTAAGCATCTGTGATCGGTCCCTTGAGTGTTTTACAGTGATATTCTACCAAGCCACCTCCCATCTTCGTAGCATAGGTACTAGTCAAGATAGAAGGCAAAGGGACGTGAGTCCCCCCCAGTCGTACTCTCCAGGCTGGAATGTAGAGGCCTTCAACGCTTGCAAAGAACTACTCGATACGAGCAACACTGTTTGCAAGCAAACGCAAAGTTACGTCTAACTCGAGTTTGGTAGGGGCTTATATGCGTACTTGGGTAGTATGTATCCATGACGAAAAAAAACCCCGGTTCCGTAGATGGGACGAAATGCTCCTGTCCGACCAGTTAAACGGCCCTCTTTACCAAGATATGTTCATCATCAAACGCGCCAAAGATCGTACGCGATTACCTGTCCGCAAATCCCGGCGTGCGCGTTCATATCATATCATATCTATCCTTTCCCATCAACGCGGTTGGGCAGGACGCAGGAGGCTGCTGCATCTGGGCGGCGCGGCCCGGAATAGATTGAAGACACCGCGTACTACTCGCTCCTCATGTCAGCGGCTGCTCGACCATCGACCAGGCCTCGTCGTCCAGTTCCCCATCATCATCGTCAGCCTCATCGTCATCGCCAAACCGCTCGGCATCATAGTCACTACCGCCGTCTTCGTCTTCGTCTTCGCTTATTGTGGTCCAGGAGGTAGAAGGAGGAGCAGCGCGAGACGCCGCACCTGCGTCCGCATTGACACCCGCATCGGTGTCCACCTCCGAGCGCCCGACCGCCACGGACCGGCCGGCCGTCACGGTGGTGGCGGTGTCGGCGGCACCGGCGGTCGGGTCCGAGGGATAGGTGCTCGAGGCGTCGTCGGTGGCGGTGGCGGCGACGGTGTCGCCCGTGTGGTACGCGGGTCCCGGGCCCGCGGGCCCGAGGTCCGCGTCCGGCACCGCCGTCTCGAAGACGCCGCCCGTGCCGTCGTCCAGCCCCCCGGCCCAGAGCGGCAGGTACTGGAACTCCTCGCTGGTGAGCGCCGCGAGGCGCAGGTGCTTGCTGCGGGTGAAGGGGGCCCTGCGGTATCAAGGGTTAGTTTCTTCTCTCCTTCCAGACAGTTTGGTAATGTGTCGGGTTTTAATAAGCTGTGTCTCAGGAGTACTTGTCCTCAAGCATTACCCCCACCCACCCAAACAGGGAATGATTGTTCCCTGAGACACACCAGAAGGAACAATTGATGAATCTACTTGCTACTCACTCCAGGTGGATGTTGCAGTACTCGTCTGACCAGTTTCCCCACGGCTCGCTTAAGGAGTGGAACGCCGTCCTGAGCTGGCGGTAGAAGTCAGTAATGCAAAATATCGGTTCGCCGGTGTCAATTATAGGTCGCCCAAAGAGCCGTGGGTTCGCGCGCGCCAAGACCAAGATCTTCTGGTTAAGTTGCGCGATGTCCGTGAGGAAATTGTCCTCCAGTCGCTGCCGGTCGTGCACGGCCGTGGTGAGGTTGAACCAAAAGCCCGGCGTCAGCAGGAGGGCCGCGTCGGAGAGCGCGCTCCAGACGGTCTCGGTGGGCGTCCAGCGCCCGCGCGGCACGTAGCATTGCCGGTTGCGGTCGGCGACCTGCTGGTCTATGGGACGCGTATGCAGCATGGCATCGTGCGCGAGCACTGATGCGTACCACCGTAATTTTATCGACAGGGCGTCGAGAAGCCCGAGGACCGTGTTGGCGTCGCCGTCGCCGTTGGCGTCAGGCCGTCGCGTAAGGCTCATCAGCCCATCGGCGAGCTGCGCAAAGTGGCGGGTCGCCCCCAGTTTGAGACACTCCACAACCGTAGACGGGTCGAACACAGTACCTAGTCTCAGCTTACACAACGTTTGCTGGGTCCGATCGGCATGCTTCAGTGCTGCGTATTGAATGGCTGTCTTCATATCATCGGGAAGGTCTGTATTTCAGGTCAGCACAGGCCGTAATTCTGATAGTCCACCAGATTCACTAGGAGCGTAGTCATGTGTAAGGAAAAAGTAAGACTCCAGAAGCCGATTGCGCTATACAATGCTGTATAAGGGGTGTGAGATATTGGTTTACTCACCGGCGCGCGGACGTCCAAAGACTGTATACGAGTTCCCTAGCTCCTGACTACAAAAGCCGTCGAGGGCCTTCTCTGTTACAAGGACGCGAAACGCAGCCCGAGTTGCCGTCGGCAACTTGAGCGCCCAAGCGATCCTCAAGGCATGTTCCGGATTAATGTCGATAAAGTCGTTATTTGGTTCGGCCATTAACCAAGTATACACGGGGTCTCGCTAAGTCAAGTCAGCAGGGCGACGGACATATTCGATTATGGGCAAAGTCCTACGTACAACCACGTCGGTGCAGTCCAGGATCTTAGCAATGCCGGTGAGAGTGTAGACGCGAGCTGCCGAGTTCAACACGACATCCCGGCCTTGGATGGCTAAGAGAAGGCGGATGATATTGGCGCGATGGCGGATGGGGCAGTAGTCGTCGATAACCCGCGCTTTCGGTACGACTATGTCTGCTAGGTCGATCGTTGGCCAAATATCTTCGCGAGCTCGCGGCTGAGCGACATATCCATCTACTTTCGGACAATCGTTGGGGACGGCTGCGTGGTGCGGGCAGTGGTCGTCGTGTCCCGAAACCAGATGAGCCGATATACCCAGTCTCTCCTTGGTTGTCCACCACTCTCTGACCCCGACGGGGAGAGACAGCTCTATTATCTCAGCGGCCGAGTCATCGCCTTCTGCAGAAGGTGTAAGATCGATGACAAACTGTTCCGAGACTGACTCGCTCCTCCGCTCCAGGCTCTTTCGGAAGCGGGCTTGCTGTTTCGGTGCCAACATCTCCTTAAAGACTTTTGAGCCAGTGTGGAGTAGCTTTTGTGAATCGACACGGAATCGTGTCGAGGTCCACTGCGATATTTGTTAGAAATTGCTCCTATCATGAAGCTCCAGTAGCTTAACGAGTTGTCTGGGGCCAGGAAATTGGTTCTATATCCTCTTTGAAAGTTCAAGTCTGTAGGACGTACGATATGATAGAAGCAGAATGGGGGGGTTCCATACCGTGTGTCCTGTACAATCGACAAAGCCCGGGGAAAAGTCAACAACGACCAATGTATCCCCTGAGTTGAGCTCGCTTTGAACATTCTGAACCTCGTAGAAGTTAATCTGTTCGCGCCGTTCCAAATACCAGTCGCTGTTAACTCGGCTTGGCGCTGCCAGAGTGCCATTAGTGCTCTCCATAGTGTGAGGATACGACTCGGTCTAACAAATTAGACAGTGTACGAGTTATAGGCGATTGAGATGATCGAAAAGTAGCTTAGGTAGGTATTGAATGGATACAAGGCGAAAGTGTGTGGGGACGGAGTCGTGAGGACGCTGTTTGTAAAGGGGCTCTGAGACTCAGTGATAACCTAATCCAGAAGGCCACAGCCTACTACTTTTATGTACTACAACGCGGTGAATCGACTCGATGTAATAGGCTTCTAGTTAAGTAGGTAGCGAAGTAGGCAAGCAACGGATCTGGTGATCGAAGAGTTTGATACTGAAAATAATAGTATTAGGCTGAACCGAAATAGCACCTATCTAGGTAAACGCTCAGGTATGCAGAGGTTGCTCAGGAGAGAGTTTGCGGCCCAAGTTGTCGTGTCAACGCAGCCCGAGTGCTCTGATCGCATATGAATAAAATGAAGCAGAAACTCACAACTAGGCAAGATAGTTATATGTATGAAAGATGTGACAGAATGTAAGGTTGCGTACTTAGGCAGGGAGGGAGCATTGAAGTGTGAAGGCTGAGATGGTAGGCTGTGTTCGTAGCCTTGAGGAAATAATACCTACCAATCTACATGTAGACTGTCAAGATACCTATCAAAGACCTGGTTGAATAAGGCTACCTCAGGGTATGTAAGTAGATAGGTACAGACTACATGGGTAGACATTCAGGTTGCAATCCAAGAGGTATCCATATGCAGTAGACTATTAGGTACCTAATTAGGTACGTGGCGGCGTGGCGGCTATTCGCTAAAATTCCGCGTACGCGTAACGCCCCTACACCATCTAGGTATGTACAGATTAGGTACCTACATGGTATCAGGCACTGCCTCAGCAGCTCAGGTACATGCCTAGGTGCATACATATACCTACAACTACGCATTGACAGATGCAGGTGGCAGTGTGGGTTGCAAGAATAGGTCGGGGTGTATGTGGCTTTGGCAAGTACGAATAGCTGCATACCTACCTGGCCTTGACGGGGTTCCATTGGATGCCTCTTCATGTTAATGTGACTACGTACGTATAGGTATCGCATTAGCATAATAACGACATCGATATCTTTGGTTTATCTGGGCATAATCTGACTTCAATTCGTTACACTTCCAAGGTTTTCGAAATTCATACAGTGGTAAGTCCCCTCCCCCTCTACTGCTACAGTTGTCTTTGTGCCGCTTGACAGCTGGATCAGCCCTACGCCAACACAGTACAGATCTGTATAGCCGCCCAATCGGCTGCTGTGTCGTCGATAATGCAACCATACCCACTGGCCCATACCCGCTTAATATCAAGGAACACTTCTCACCGCCCAAGAGCTTCTCCGTCTTTCTTCTACTCTTCGTGGTACATGAGTAGTGGCATAGGCGTGGCCTGTTGTCCGTGGAGGTGTTTTGATAGTAGCAGTTTGTTGCTCCTATCACTCTGATTGTAATATATAGGTAAGCGTTTCGTGCCTATTCAGACGTATTACAGCACTCCGCACTCTCAGTTATGTACAACCCTTCTGGACGTCTCTCCATACTATGGGGTAGAAGTGCACAGAGTAGGTGGGGTCCATAGGCGTGGTCCAAGCTGTGATCAGAGTGCAGAGGCAGAGAGGTGGCTATCCCCGGACTTTTACAAATGTGTTACCTAACACACCTAACCTACAGAATACACGTACGTACCTAGCATACCTATCTATGTACTGTATTAGAGGATACATGTATGCACCCCAAATCCCACCTCTCCCGCCTCTCTCTGAGCCGGTCTCCAACTGACATCTAGGTCGGGTACCTTCCGTCGAACCCTCCACACCCGACGACACCTCGCTAGCTACATAATGCTATGTGGCACGGCGCGAAGGTTTCGGCCCTCGCATGAGCATCGCGTGCCCCTTATCCCGATCTGGCAGTTCTGGGGCCTGCTAGTTTTCGTCGCGCATCCGATCGCACGATTGACCTCATCGGTAACCCTACTTATCTTGCTGCACTCGACTGCGTATCTGCCCACCCGGCCCACGTTAGCCACCACAGCTTGCCCCATGGCAGCATGGGCGAGGACATAATAATGGAAGCCCGAGTCTGGAACGCACGGTGGGAAAACCGAGTAGCCGAGGTGTATGTAGCTGGTTATCTGTGGCATGACATAATAATAATGGAGTTACCGGTATATGTCTAGTAATGGATGGGTATGTGGCTAGGGGACCATGCCCTGGCCGGCGGTCTCCTTGTCATTATTTAAAGCTAGCCGGGGGACCTACCTCTGTAACCTTGCTGGCCTCCTTCTGCTTTACTTTATCCTGATTGCTACTCGCCATCTTTGTGATCTTGATGATTGAACTTTCTTCTGCTACGCTTGCGAGCTTCGTCCATTGCAGACTCGGAGAGCATCCCAAGAATACTTAGACGACGGACAAGTTCATCACGTTGCGTGACGTCTCTGAAGCCTCCAAAGAAGCACGATCTCTTGAACAGAACCACCGCCATCAACCAACCACTAAGCAAAGACTCGCAAAGATGGACCACGTCCGACCGAGCAGAGTAGGTGGCGGGGGCCGTGCCATGGTGTAAGTCTCTATAACCTCCCACCAACCCACCCACCTGCCTGCCTACCTATCTACCTACCTACCTACCTACCTCTGCGAATCGCCTGCTGACCACCCCCGTATAGTGGCGGCCGACACCGGGGCTTCCTTGCCATAGCCACAGTGTGCGCGGCCAGCCTCGCCGCCGGCGTGCAGTACAAGCGGTCGGCGCTGTCGCGCAACGAGCAGACGCAGAGGTCCGCCCCGGAGAACCGGTACGTCGCCGTCGACCGGAGCGGCGGCGGCATCTGAGCCCCCTCCCCCCCCCCCCACCATCCTGCGTGGGAATGGCGGGGAGACCTCAAGAACTATCTCGGATAAGGGAAGGAACAAAGTGATCGAGAAAGGAAACCAAGAGAAAGGCTTCAAACATCAATGGCGGGTTATAACTGTTAGATTAGAAGGCCATACATACTTAGGTGTGATAAACACGGGTCAATGGCGTCGATTGATATTTTGATACGGATAACGGCGTTCTTTGCGGCATAACGACTAGAGAAACGGAGACATCAGATCAAGAAGCACAATAGGAACATCAATTTCGAAAGACATTCATGCGTTCCAAAGGTTATATATGTATCTGCCAATGCAGTTCCCACACCCTGCTTTCTGTGATGACACTGCAAAATGGTATATTTCGTGGATAGCCCCAACCACGCAAACCGATAGGTATATATGGGTAGCCTCCCTCCTAACCCCTTTTACACTCTATACTACACTGTAGCTCGAGCTCGTCTCAGCCTCTAAACCAAACCCTTCAAGCCGGAACGCCGTATGCCTAACCTCAATTCTCGCACGTAAAAGTGCACCGAGCTGATGATGTCCTGTGCGCCAAGGAGGGTAATCTCATAAACGTAATGGAACCCGCGTCACAACGAGCTTCCTCATCGCCCGGTCTGTCCTCCCACTTCAGTCCCGCTTTCGGACCGCAAAACCTCCTTGCCTTTACCCTTGTCCCTCTGCCTTTTCGGCGATCCCGTACCCGTGCTACCCTCCTCTCCCTTGATGCTCCCGGGTCGGCTGCCGACCTTCTTCCCCGGCCTTTTCTTGTCGGATGCTGGCGAATCGACACTTCCCTCGTTCCTCCAGCTCCCATCATCACCCGAATTCTGTGCTGTTGGTGCTGCGCTGGGCACTGTGCTCCTCATGACGCGCATTTCTTTGACAACATCCGCAAAGCTCTCCTCCAGCGTCTTCATTCTCGCGAGCACCAGCCGGCTCATGCGATCCGCGTTCTCGTGATCGTGGTTGCCACGGCCCAAGCCCTTCAGCTGGCCCGTGGCCATGGCCATCTGTGTTGCGAAGGATGCGGCACCAAACTCCGTCTGTGCGTCAAGACCCATGTCCGAGTTGATGTCCACGTCCACCGAGGATATTCGCCGTGCGCGGTCCATCATGTGGAGAGCAGCACGATTGGGAGCTGACTTGAGGGGAATGGGCCTTGGCCGGACTTGTGTAGATACGTTGGGTACCTTGCGCGGCGAACGCGATCCAGTTGCCGCAGAGGGCTCTGTTGGCTTATTAAGTCGGCCTGTCCGTGGTCGAAAACGAGTTTCTGGCGGTTCCTCTGGTATAGAAGATGGGCTTAATCCATGGCGACTACTTTCCTGGGGAGCGTAAAGGATCGTGTTTGTCGACAGCGTTCTGTTATGGAGACCCTGGCGACGCACTGGGACCCCTACTAGCGGTGATTGGCGATGCGAGGACGAGCTCACGGAGGATGGCGCCAACGTGCCATGCCGTGACGCTAGTGGGACAGTGAAGTAATCGACCTGTGACCGGTCATGAGACGTACTGCCGCGACGGCTCTCCACCGCACCTTCGTCATCTTCGTCTTCGTCATTCGTAACGAGTTCATCGTCGCCATCTGCATCCGCCTGGTCTTCATATTGCTCCTGTTGCTTGACAATCTGGCCATTAAGTTCCCTAATGTTTGTACCGGGAAAGCCACTGTTTGATATCAGCTCCGCGGGGTCGCTAGCAGTCGATCGAACATCGGAAACGTTTCTAAACCTCTTAGGTAGATCACGGCCCATGCTCATTCGACGCTGCGAAAAGCTTGGTCGACTGTCGATAGTGGGCCAATGTGACAGCCGCTCGCCAATTTCGTCATTCTGATCCATCCAATCTCGAATCGCTGTTTGGGTCTTCCGTCTTTCTTGTCTCCTTTGGTTTCGCATTGTACTAGGATCGGGCTGCCGGCGGAAAACTTCATCCAGAGCGCGATCCTTTTGATAACCAGTGACAGATTCCTCTCGTATACGCAAGGCCGGGCTGAAAAGAGCGGCGCTCCGGTTTGCTGGGTCTGCAAATGATATGACACGGTTCCTGTTGCGTCCTTGGTTTTCTATGAGGTCCGTTGGTTCGTAGATCGACGACGCCAAAAAGTATTTTTCATAAATATATATGCAGAACAGGATGGGACAATGGGTGACCTTGATGACCGTACGATTCAATATCACAAACTGTCTTATTGGCATTATATATCTCAACGGCATCAATGCCCAGGCGACGATGTTCGTTGGCGCGATGTACGAGAACAAGGCGTCATTCTTGACCATGGATATGGTGTTGATAGCGAATAGAAACCTGGAACTGGTAAGCAAACTTGTGGACCGAGATGATACCACTGCTTACTGGTGCTCCTCGTTCGCATTGGAAGCGATTGCCATGAAAGAATTGGTTAGGACGGTAATGAGTATCGTTCTATCAGGTGTCAGGAGACCGTTTCTCAAGGTTGGAACGGGAAACTCACACGACAAGGAAGTGACACATAATTAAGAAAAAAACTAAAAGTGTCCTGCCAAGATAAGTATACTGGGGCCATACATCCCAGGCCGCCGGTGTAAACCCCATGAGGATCTGGAAGATCTTGTAAGCTACCTCGGAAGCATCGTTGTTGTTCTTCGAGAGAGTGAAGAAAACGAAGAACCCCGAGCAACTGATCAACACGAGTACGAACACGGCCGCCAGGTCCACTGCCATGAGTCGAAATGCAATCAGCAGTTGAGAGAAGTATCGGTAGTGGTCTAGAACACTGAAGATGCGAGGAAGCAGGAGAATTGCGTTCGCCGCTAGGACGTCGTACGCCATATCATTCCAGTGATGTGGATCGAGGAGGAAAACACCAGAAATCCTCATGCAGTAATAGATGACGAGCAGCAGAAGAATGCCGAGGTCAAATATGTTCCAGAAGCTCATGATATACAGAGAAAACCCCTGCTCATTGAAGCCGACAACTTCATCCAGCATGAAACCGGCACTCCAGAACCAGAAGACCAACTCTAGCGTAGTAATCTGGCTAGAACGCTGTACCAAGACAGAGAGAAACAGGCATATCAAGACAAAGAGGGAGACCGTAGCGAGGAATTGTCTATATCGTGGTACACGGAGGCGAGACAGCTTAAACGGGGACGCTTGACGCGGGTCGTACAGATTGACAGTGCGTCGGACAGGCATTTCATGCAAAGGCAGTTGGGCCTGTCGTTCCTTGGCATGTTGGCGGTAAAGAAGTGGTGTTCGGACATCAGGAGAGTCGCTTCGAGGCGCCGCCCCCGACGCCGTAGTGACTGATTTTACCCGATGAAGGCTATCTTGAGACGAGTAAAAGCTGATGGCACCGTCCCATATAGCCTCTAGTTGCTGAACCACGAGCGGATGCGCCAGGAAATGCTTGGCCGACGCACGGATAGCCACCTCGAGAGTTGAAGATCGGGCCGCAGCCGGGCGGGCTCTGCCGTCGGAACCTTTTGCGCTAGGGGTCATGGGAATCTCGGGGCCACCCTGGAGAGGATGAAAATCGTAGGACAAAGCGTCGATGAGCTCCCGGGTGCTGTATTCCTTCAACAGTTTCATGGCCAGAAGCTCGCAGACTCTTGCCCTTGTTAAACTGGTGCCTGCGTTACCCGGATAAAGCTGTCCCTCCTTTTCAAACTGCAGGCAGTTTGCCATAAGCGCATATAGTGTCACCCGACTGAAATGCTGCGTCCGAATTTGCTGCTGCATGGGTTTGACGAGAAATTGCGAGACCTGAGGGGAGCGGATTTGGTCCCATGACAGCATAGTTTCGGTTCGAGTTTGGACGATGATGCGGATAGCATGAACGACAGTGTAGACGGGTAACGAATCTAACCATCAACGTAAGCGACTGAGATACACTTTGCTACAAAGCAGCCGCCGCGGTTGGCTTACCGAGATAGCCAGCAGAGAACAGAGGTATAAGAGATCCCGAATCCCTTTGACGGTCTCCATTATGGGCAAAGTGATTTACTCGGGGCCTAGATGGCCCAACACCAATATCCGAGTCGTCTTCATCTTCGTCGTCTTCGTCCAATTCCGTGAAATCGGCAGTAGCATGGCGCTGTTCGCCATAGTCGCGACTAGCTGGACCAGGCGCCTGTGTAGCGGGGTGCGAGTCGAAAAGACGCGGAGAATCGACGCGACGGACCGCCGGCCTAGGTCGCAGCAGCGAAGAGAGCATGTCCTTCGCGGGGGGTTTCATGGCGACGGTCTCCAATCCGCCTACCTCCGCGCGACTGAGTAAGTTATAAGAACATGGGGAGAACCTCAAGCTGCCGACGACGAGGAGATGAGGGAGGATGAGGGATACCGGCTACGCTAGCTCGGTGCACTTGCGTGACAGGATATGGCACACGAGACTTGAGTCAAGGAGAGTGTAGGCTTGGCCACGAAGGGCGAGAACACAGGGAAAAAAGAAACCGAGGGACGGCAATGGAGATTACGAGGGCGTCGAGGGCGTTCGACTAGTATCAACGGCGCGCAAAGAGACAAACTATCCGCAAAATGACGGGGACCGGGTTGTGTAAAACAGGGATGCAGGCATCCCCGGTTGCTCCAGCTCGACGGTGGATGGATGCTGGCGTACACACCATTACGCCATTATAGTTCCCTGCTAAAACATGCGCTTGTGCCACGGCGAGGTCAGGCGGGTGTGACCTGCAGCGATTCGCGTGCGATGATCTACCTGGGTGCACTAGATAGATAAGTATCATCAGGCAAGAGGAACATCGAAGTCGCAGATACTCCAGTAACCATTGTATATATACCTATGTAGGAGTAACGGTTGCAACTTTTTATAGAATACCTACCTTCTACTACGTAAGCATACCCGAACACTTATTAGGTACTCATCTAATAATTGCTTCTTTTGCAGAACGTATATGCCCATGCAAGTTAGCAAGTCTCCCATGTCTTCGCCTGCATCGAGATCTGCATCAAATATACATATCTAGTGGGGTAGTGTCTGTGCCAATTGAATCCTTTCCCTCCCTTCGAAATTACTCGTTTGAGCCTTCAATACTTCAACTACTGTGTAAGGAACTACCTAGGTACCTAATTGGCGGAACATAAGAACAGACGACGTGGAAGAATCTACCTACATACTGGCCTACGTCGGTACCGGTACTCATCATGAATGGAGGTAGGTAACTCAGCTTAGCTTCAAATACAACGTTGATATAAACATCCGTATATACTTTGTACTTTGATGCGACTGGATATAATTTTCCTCCCATCTCTCAGGTGTTGTTGAACGAGAGCGTAAGCTCATGATATCTTGGGCATTTCTGCTGACTACGCCCCCATCGTGTGGTATGTAGTAGGTATGGCTTGTGTGCAGTGCTGTAAGTTCGCCTGCAATTGGTAAAGTCAATTGGTCCAACCGCGATCATAACTTTGCGCATCACCACCATGATACACATGGCGGGAGCTATGATTGGCGGCGATACAATACCCACACACCGAACGCATATTCACATGTATACATGATTGATTACTTAAGTACATACATACATATTCTCGGTCTTACACCAGACCTGCATCTCCGAGGTGGGAGCTGAGTAGAGGTTCAAACTCGATCATATACCTAGCAACGGTGTGTCCATCTAGGCTACACCGCCGTTGAAGTTGATGGGAACACATTGGAAATCTCTGCTTTTGACGAAAAGTTCTCGTTGGCCCATCGTTCCGCGCATCTTAAGCGCTAGCGATAGCTCACATCCATGGAAGATACCTACCTACTGTATGCTGTGCCACTGATGACGGCTACACATCTAGCTGGCACTTATCAATCCCGCCGAGGCCCGAGCCGGCCACCAACTCTCTTTTCTTGTATTATCCGGCACCACCCCTTTGTGATACTCACCGCCTCGTCGATATCGAAGAGTCTTTGCGAAGCTTATCAAGGGCCGATCCTGATTGGCACGAGGGTGCACTTTGTCTGACTTGTGATAGCCGGCAGGGGGCACATGACACATGCAACCCTGCCTCTAGCCGCAAACCATTCCAAGCCTCGCACACATGGACATCCATATCGGGGCTGTCCATATCCACCCCACGTTAAGGTGAGGTCTCTGTTCCTACAACTAGGTAGGTCTCAGCTTGTTGCGATGCATCTGCATGGATATGGATGGCGGGGGGTTTATATATATGTTAGATAAGTAACTAGATCTATTCAAATGCGATACGTACGTATTGTATCCGCGCAATTGACTCGGGGGGATCAACCCGAATCTACAGTTCATCAGAGGGTGCTGAACAATCTTGAGATGAACCTTTGACCAAAATTTTCAGATCCTAAGGTTGTTAATGTGGTGGTGACAACCATCGGGCCAGGCTACAGCAAGCCTAGGGAACAACCTAGGTAAAGGTATCGTCTCAATATTAAATTCTATAAATCTATATATATATATATGATGAAGTCCAACCCTCAGTGATGCTGAAATATTCTGTCCATGTAATTGAGTGAAGGGTGCACACGGCAGGAGAGTGTGGTGACATAGCCGACATTTGCAATAAACGTCAGAACCTGCCAAGGTACCTACCCGCATGGCGATTTCTTCCCTATTTGAGACTGGTGAACTGCCACGGACCACTCAGAAACCGAGATTCCCCCAGGTTACCCAGCCTACATACCTACCTGTAACATAGTAGATCATGACCCCGTTCACGCCGGCTCTGAAGCAGCCGTCGCTGATTGGGCCCCTGTGAGTGAGGACCAGGGTAGGCGGGGTGTACCGCCATAGTTCCCTGGTATGTATGTACGCAGTAGTTTCCTGCAAGAAAGACCCCTCCAGCTGCCCTCTGCCCCTCGAAGTTCGAGCCCCCTCCTACAATTGGAAGCCCCGCAATGCAGGTGGCCGACCGAAAATGCCTAGGGTAGAGCTTAACACCAGCACGATGAAAAAATTTTGGTGCTGTGGAATTTTCTCTCTGTAGAAAGTTGAAGTTGGCCCGGTTTCCAAACTTCTACCTGTTGTTATACCCTCTCCTTCTACAAGAAGCCCCGTGACATTGAGCTGGGTGACGGCATGAGATACTGATTAGACGCTTTGCGGCCTTAGAAAGCTCTGCTCTGGTGAGCTTCCTAGCTGCTGCTGTCATTCAGCCCCCCCTTGCGCTGTCCATTGGGAATTGCCACAAGCTCACACACTCGGGGAGGTCCTACCACAAGCCAACCGTCATGGCCTCCGTCCATTACCAACCCGCCTCTGCGCGGATAGTGGACTCGGACGATGAAGGCCTCATGTGCCTAGATCTCGAGGACCAGTCTTCCTACCAGGGCTACAGCTTCGGCGCCAACAAGAGCATTGCCGGAGAATTGGTCTTCCAGACCGGCATGGTGGGATACCCAGAGTCGGTGACAGACCCTTCGTATCGCGGCCAGATCCTCGTAATCACCTTCCCACTCGTGGGCAACTACGGCGTGCCTTCTCGGGAGCATATGGACGAACTACTCCGCGACCGTCCCGCACACTTCGAATCCTCCGAAATCCACATCGCCGGCCTCGTCGTGTCTTCGTATGCAGGGGAAGAGTACTCGCATTTCCTCGCTGCCTCGTCCCTGGGGACATGGTTGAAACAACAGGGCGTTCCTGCCATGTATGGCGTCGATACGAGGGCCTTGACAGAACGTATAAGACAAGAAGGTAGCATGCTCGGTCGAATGCTGCTGCAGAAGCAAGATGTGACCGATGGAGTGGCCAATGGCGTCAATGGGGTTGCGAGTCATCAAATGAAAAAGGATTGGAAGCCATATTTCGAATCAGTCGATTGGGAGAACCCGAACACAAAGAATCTTGTCGCTGAGGGTGAGTACCCCCCTAGGCAATACCATCGACCGTAGTAGGCTTATCGGTTTGTAGTCTCCATCAAGGCGCCCCAATTGTACAAGCCAGACCCGTCCGCGGCGTTGAAACATCCGTCGGGACGCCCTCTCCGGGTGCTTTGTCTGGACGTTGGTATGAAGAACAACCAGCTTCGATGCTTTCTAAAGAGAGGCATCGAAGTGCTAGTCTGTCCCTGGAATCATGATTTCTCACAAGGCGCCGGGGACGACTACGATGGTCTGTTCATCTCAAACGGACCCGGAGATCCAGCGGCCATGCGCGAACCCGTCAAGCACATTGCCGAGGCCATGAAAACCAATCGCACCCCGGTTTTCGGCATCTGTCTCGGACACCAGCTCCTTGCTCAAGCAGCTGGTGCCAAGACCGAGAAGATGAAGTTTGGTAATCGCGGCCACAATATCCCCTGCACGAGTATGGTGACCGGAAAATGTCACATTACTTCCCAGAACCATGGCTTTGCCGTAGACGCCAAGAGCCTGCCATCCGAATGGAGCGAGCTGTTCGTGAACGCCAACGACGGCAGTAACGAAGGGATAATGCACGTCAGCAAGCCGTATTTTAGTGTTCAGTTTCATCCAGAGAGTACGCCCGGTCCTCGAGACACTGAATACCTTTTCGATGTCTTCATAGACACCATTGTCAACTGTGCCAAGAACCCCAAACTTTTAGATGCTCCGGTCAAGTTCCCCGGTGGAACAATCGAAGAAAATGAAATATTACATCCGCGTGTCAGCGCCAGGAAAATCCTTGTTCTTGGAAGTGGTGGCCTAAGTATCGGACAAGCAGGTGAATTTGACTATTCTGGTAGTCAGGCCATCAAGGCTTTGAAGGAAGAAGGCATCTACACCGTTCTCATCAACCCCAATATTGCGACGATTCAAACCTCCAGGGGCCTCGCAGACAAGGTCTACTTCCTTCCGGTCACCGCAGAGTTTGTTCGCAAAGTCATTGTCTACGAACGGCCAGATGCGATCTATGTCACTTTCGGTGGCCAGACCGCTCTACAGGTCGGTATTCAACTCAAGGATGAGTTTGAAGAGCTCGGTGTTAGAGTGCTGGGAACGCCCATCGACACAATCGTTACCACAGAAGACCGAGAGCTCTTCGCTCGCAGCATGGAGACCATTGGAGAGAAATGCGCCAAATCGGCCTCCGCTAGCAGTGTAGATGAGGCGATGCGGGTTGTTCAAGACATCGGGTTTCCGGTTATCGTCAGAGCCGCGTATGCGTTAGGCGGTCTGGGCAGCGGCTTTGCCAATAATGAAGCCGAGCTCATCGACCTCTGTAACAAGGCATTGGCAGCCAGTCCTCAAGTCTTGATCGAGCGGAGTATGAAGGGATGGAAAGAAATCGAATACGAAGTCGTGCGAGATGCCCAGGACAACTGCATTACCGTCTGCAACATGGAAAACTTCGACCCCCTTGGCATTCATACCGGCGACTCCATCGTAGTAGCACCGTCTCAAACGTTGTCGGATGAGGACTATAATATGCTGCGGACCACGGCTGTCAACGTAATCCGCCATCTGGGGGTTGTTGGAGAGTGCAATATTCAATACGCCCTCAATCCGTTCTCAAAAGAATACTGTATTATCGAGGTCAATGCCAGACTGTCAAGGTCGTCCGCGTTAGCCTCTAAAGCAACCGGCTATCCGCTTGCATTCATCGCTGCCAAGCTTGGATTGGGTATACCCTTAAAGGAGATCAAGAACACAGTCACCAAGAAGACCTGCGCCTGCTTCGAGCCATCTTTGGACTACGTTGTGGTCAAGATGCCGCGGTGGGACTTGAAGAAGTTCACCAGAGTGTCCACGCAGCTCGGCTCATCGATGAAGAGTGTAGGTGAGGTTATGAGCATCGGGAGGTCCTTTGAGGAGGCCATCCAGAAGGCAATCCGCGCTATTGATTTTCATAATCTTGGTTTTGGCGAAACCAAGGCTCTTATGTCCATCGACGATGAGCTGCAAACCCCCTCCGATCAACGCCTATTCGCTATTGCAAATGCCATGCACACCGGGTACTCTGTGGATAGGATCTGGGAGCTCACGAAGATAGACAAGTGGTTCTTGCACAAACTCATGGGTCTGAGCAATTTCGCTAAAACGATGACCAAGTACAACACCGGTCATATCTCTAAGCGCCCCGACCTCCTCCTTCAAGGCAAGCGCCTTGGGTTCAGCGATCGCCAGTTGGCTAAATTCTGGGAATCCAATGAGCTGGCCGTGAGGCGTATGAGACAGGAAGCCGGCATCACACCATACGTCAAACAGATCGATACTGTTGCTGCTGAATTTCCCGCCTATACCAACTATCTTTACCTGACATATAACGCATCAGCTCATGACATTCCCTTCAACGACCACGGTGTCATGGTTCTTGGGTCTGGTGTCTACCGTATTGGGTCCTCGGTGGAGTTTGATTGGTGCTCAGTCAGAGCTATCCGCACCCTGCGGGAGTCTGGTTTCAAGACTATCATGGTAAACTACAATCCCGAAACCGTCAGTACCGATTACGATGAGGCGGATCGCTTGTACTTTGAGAACATCAATCTGGAGACTGTCCTTGATATCTACCAGATGGAATCGGCTAGCGGAGTTCTCGGCGCCATGGGCGGGCAAACCCCCAACAACATTGCATTGCCTCTACTTCGCTCCGGCGTTAAGGTGCTTGGGACGTCGCCCGAGATGATCGACAGAGCTGAAAACCGCTATAAGTTTTCGCGCATGCTTGATGAGATTGTCGTTGATCAACCGACGTGGAAAGAACTTACGAGCTTCGAGGACGCCAAGTCTTTCTGCCAAAAAGTCTCGTACCCCGTGCTGGTTCGGCCATCATACGTGTTATCTGGCGCAGCGATGAACACCGTGTACTCGGAAGCAGATCTCGACTTATACCTTAAGCAGGCTGCCGAGGTGTCCCGTGAGCATCCCGTTGTCATCACCAAGTACATTGAGAATGCCAAAGAAATCGAGATGGACGCGGTTGCGAAGGATGGGACCGTCGTTGGCCACTTTATTTCCGAACACGTCGAGAACGCCGGTGTCCACTCGGGTGATGCAACTCTCATCCTGCCTCCGCAGGATCTAGAGCGGACAACCATACAACGCATAGAGGAAGCTACCCGAAAAATCGGTGCTAAGCTCAACGTCACGGGCCCGTTCAATATCCAGTTTATTGCAAAGGACAACGATATCAAGGTCATTGAGTGCAATGTCCGGGCATCGCGATCGTTCCCCTTTGTCTCTAAGGTCATGGGAGTTGATCTCATCGAGATGGCGACCAAGGCAATCATGGGGATACCCTTTGCTGAATACCCACCAACGACTATAGTGCAGGATTGTGTCGGAGTCAAAGTGCCGCAGTTCAGTTTTTCCCGGCTCTCCGGCGCCGATCCAGTGCTGGGAGTGGAAATGGCTTCTACCGGAGAAGTCGCTTGCTTCGGTGTAGACAAGTACGAGGCTTACCTCAAAGCGCTTATGTCGACCGGCTTCAAGATTCCCAAGAACAATATCCTTCTGTCAATGGGCTCATACAAGGATAAGAAAGAGATGTTGCCATCAGTTGAGAAGTTACAGAAATTGGGATATAAGCTGTTTGCCACAGCGGGTACTGCCGATTTTCTTCAGGAGCACGGCATTCCTGTCCAATTTCTCGAAGTTCTTGGCAACGAGGATGACGTTCAGAGATCTGAGTTTTCACTGACACAGCACCTGGCCAAGAACACGATTGACCTATATATTAACCTGCCGTCGAACAACAAATACCGCCGTCCCGCCAACTACATGAGCAAGGGATATCAGACCCGACGGATGGCCGTAGACTACCAGATCCCGTTGGTAACGAATGTCAAGAATGCCAAGATCCTTGTGGAAGCTATTGCGAGGCATTTTGAACTCGAAGTCGGTAACCGCGACTATCAGACGAGCCATCGCACCATCGTTCTCCCAGGATTGATTAATATTGCTGCCTTTGTGCCCGGGATTGGCAGGCAGGGAAGCCATGACCTCCAGGCCGTCACTAAAGCCTCCATTGCTGCCGGCTTTACTATGATACGAGCCATTCCTATGGGGTTCGATAGCTCGATCACCGATGCGCGGACGTTGAAGGTCGCTCAGCAGAATAGCAAGCGAGGGGGATATTGCGACTGGAACTTTTCTGTCACAGCCACCTCTGACAATGCCGACCAGATCAGCCACGTGATGGGTGAAGTCGGATCGCTATTTATCCCATTCAACCATCTATCGGCCAATATAAGCAAAGTCGCGGCTGTCACTGCTCATTTCGACTCGTGGCTTCCCCACAAGCCCATCCTGACAGATGCGAAGACCACGGACCTTGCCTCCATTCTCTTGCTTGCAAGCCTCCACAACAGGCGCATTCACGTTACCAGCGTCACTACCAAAGAGGATATCAGGCTAATTGCTCTCAGCAAGGCAAAGGGCCTTAATGTGACTTGCGACGTGTCCATCTACTCTCTGTACTTATCAAGGGAGGACTTCCCCGACTGCCAGTGTCTCCCTGAGCTCAAAGACCAGCAGGCGCTCTGGGAGCATCTCGCGAGTATCGATGTCTTCTCTATTGGCAGCCTGCCATACCAGCTTGCGCACGCTACTCAGTTTCAGGCGGACCCCGCAGTTGGCATCGCCGATGCTTTACCTCTACTCCTGACCTCTGTCACGGAGGGAAAGTTGACCATCGACGACATTAAGACTCGTCTCTACGACAATCCTATGCGGATTTTTGAACTCCATGAACAGGTAGGAACCTCGGTTGAAGTTGAAGTTGACCGGCCGAACGTCGTGCCGACAACATCTGTATGGTCTCCGTTCGCCGGGAGAAGGATGCGTGGAGCTGTACAGAGGGTTACTTTCAATAACCAGACTGTCTGCCTCGATGGAGATCTTCTCCCAATAAGTCCTCTCGGCAAGGATATGTCAACTCACGGCAGCCTGCCCGCACCGATGTCACCACCTATGAAGGCAGCCGCCCAGACGCCACTTGCTCTGGATGCGCTCCGGACTCAGCGCTTATCTGCCTTTGGAAGACCATCGGGTACGCCGAGGCTCCAGGAGAGTGAGGCAGATAGTCTGCGACCAACGTCAAGAGCTGCCCTAACTACCGACGAATTTGGCATACCAGGGCCGCTGCGCGAGCCGTTCAACGACTCTCTTCACGATCTCCTCTCGCAACCTTCCGTATTCAAGAATTCCCATGTGCTCTCTGTCAAGGAGTGCTCCCGGTCTGATCTTCATCTCCTGTTCACGGTAGCTCAGGAGATGCGCCTTGGCGTTGACAGGGAGGGCGTCCTGAGTGTATTGCGAGGCCGAGTGCTTTGCACTATGTTCTACGAACCATCGACGCGTACATCAGCATCTTTCGATGCGGCTATGCAACGCCTAGGCGGCAGGACGATTTCCATAACCACTACGCACTCGTCTGTCCAAAAAGGCGAGTCATTGCAGGATACGCTTAGGACTCTAGAATGTTACGGGGACGCCATCGTGTTGCGTCACCCCGAAGAAAGTTCGGTGGATATCGCGAAAACATACAGCAAAGTTCCTATCATCAACGGAGGTAATGGAAGCAAAGAGCACCCCACGCAGGCCTTCCTTGACCTCTTCACCATCCGTGAAGAACTTGGCACAGTGCAGGGCTTGACTATCACTTTTGTTGGTGACCTCCTCTACGGGCGACCGGTACACTCGTTGGTATACCTGCTGCGGCACTACCAGGTGCAAGTCCAGTTGGTCTCGCCGAAATCGCTAGCACTTCCGCCGGAGGTCCGCAACCTGCTCAAGGAGTCAGGGCAACTACTCTGCGAGTCCGAGGAGCTTACACCGGAGATACTGTCGAGAAGCGATGTCTTGTACTGCACGAGAGTACAAAAGGAGCGCTTCCCCAGCATTGAGGACTATGAAAGAGTCAAGAACTCGTACCGTATCGACAATGCCACGCTCAACTATGCGAAGCAGGGAACGCGTGTGCTGCACCCCTTGCCCAGAAACGAGGAGGTGGCGGAGGAAGTCGACTTCGATCAACGGGCGGCTTATTTCAGACAGGTAAATACCTTTCTACAAGTCTTCTCCTGTACGAACTTGCGCTAATGATTTCACAGATGAGATATGGTCTCTACTGCCGTATGGCCTTGCTGGCATTGGTGATGTCCTAAGCCAGCTTAACCTCTGTCTTTCCCTGTTGAGATCCGCATTTGCGTGATGATAGTTATTGTAGCTTGGAAATGCTTCCGGTATCATGCCAAGTACTTAAAAAATTGGGGATAGTTAGCCGGGGTTGGATCTACGAAGTAGATTCATCAAAATCTCCCGCTGTGTAGAAACGAACGAACACCGTATTAGACCATGATGGCTCACGCCGCTTACGAGTGAATGATTTTACTATGTACAAGGCAAATTAAGACGGCGTATGTACTGTATGTATGGCATGGGTGTGTTTTGGGCATGTGTACGTCTGTATCCTATAGGTTCTTTGTGTTTTGTTACATGATGTAAATATGTGTGTTCTGCACTATGTATGTACGTATATATTCATATAACTACAACGTTTCAATATATTGATTTGTTTGGTATCGTTATGTCTGTGATGTGCGCCGTGTATCTAATCATGAATCTTCTGTTATAGCTATTGAAACTTCACAAGTCGTTATGATCTCGCTATCAAGCTTAGAAAAGGAGGCGGTTCTCCTACGCGTGGCCATATCTAATGAGCTAACCACAGGTCGGCCCGGTCGGAGCGAACAGATCGTACAAGGCCGAGAATAATCCTACTACGGAAGCTACATGAAGAGAGATACGAAGGGGCCAAGGCATCGAGCAAGTTATCATCCAAATTGCTGTTCTAGAGTTGAGGGAGAGATGTTAGATGGATATTGGAAAAATGATGACGTCATATCCATTCGATGTGTGCCTTCGAATCATTGAGCGTAGGCCTATTAACGGTTAGAAACATTTTCAAGTGTTGAATCATCATTGGTTGGCGACGACTGTCTTTGTGCCTTAATTCTCAAATACAAACTCGATTGTCTCTCCTGGCTCTTATGATTATTCACAATATTCCTTCATGCACCCAGGTACTTGATTAAGCGTCAGACTGTGGATGAACCACATCGCTCACCGAACCACCGTCCTGCGGCTCGCACAGCTTTCGACTCAGCTCACGCACTCACCGTCATCTCCCGCCCACCTCACAATGACGACGACCCCTCCGCCGCTGCCGTCGCAGCGGCCCGCGCCCTGGCGCGAGCTCTTCCTGGAACACATCGGGACGATGTCGTCGCCGGAATTCGTGCTGAGCACGCTGCGCAAGGTCCCTACCGGGACAACACCGGCATCATCATCATCGCCTAATAACCGCCCGAGGCACCACACGCACGAGCCCCGGGCGCGGACCTGCATCTTCCGCGGCATGTGGGCGGACCTGGCGGCGCACCCCGAGAACGACGCCGAGCTGAACCCGCCGGGGGTCTACGACAGCGACCTGCCGACGTTCACGACGGATTGTCGCATGGACAAGATGGCCGAGCTCTGGGATGACGACGACGACGATGACGACGACGATGATGGTAAGGACGGCGCGGAACGCCTCCGCGGCTCCGGCGGCGGCGCCCCCGTCGAGGCCGTCTGGTGGGCGGCCGGGCCCAAGGTGCAGTGGCGCGTGCGCGGGCGCGCCTACGTGGTCGCGCCGGACGTGGAGGCGACGCGGGCCGGGCGGGACGTCGCGGCGAGGCTGCTGGCGCGGATGCGGAGGACGGGCCATAACCACGAGAAGGCGCGGCCGGAGGAATGGAGCTTCGCGCGCGAGCTCACGGCGCACTTCGGCAACCTGGGGCCCGGCATGCGGGGCTCGTTCCGGAACCCGCCGCCGGGGCGGCCGGTGGCGCTGCCGGCGGAGGACGAGGGGTCGGGGCTGGGGCTGGGGCTGGGCCAGAAGGTGACGGACCTGCACGACCCGGGGGCGCGGGCCAACTTCCGCGTCGTCGTCGTCGTGCCCGAGGCCGTCGACCGCTGCGACCTGAGCGACCCCGACCGCGGGCGGCGGTGGCTGTACACCCACGTGGGCGACGGTAGGTCGGAGCCGGAGGTGGCGCCCGGGGGAGAGGTCGTGGACGGCTGGGAGAAGGTCGAGGTGTGGCCTTGAATGAATGAAGAGGGAACGGGTCGGGTCGGGTCGGGTCGGTCAGAAGCTAATGACGCGGTCTATAGGGGACGCGCGCCGTTTCGCCAGGACTGCCATGGGTTGGTTGCTGTATGTAGGTGCTTCAGTCCAAGCACGGCGAAGCGACCTACGAAAATAGAACCCCTACGAACATGGAATCTTAAAATAGTCTCTACCCCTATCATTGGGCCACTTGGACCTGATCAGATCTGAAAGATGTAACTAGGCTGGTGTCTACTTGCATGCCGTGTTTATCTGGCATCTACTACAATAGTTGGTTACTGTCGTTGTCTTGATGGCGTAGCGAGAGTCACGGCTTCAGGCTGTATCTTGACAATGTCTTACTTCGGCCAGGTTTAGAGCAATCGCCATCACTGCGTTGCGCACGGCTACTCTTTGCCTATTGCCCCTCCAGCTTCGTCTCTTATAACACTTCCACCAGTATAACCGTATCGTAAACAGTTTACAACCGGGACCTTGCCGCCCATGCAGCTGCTATGTCACCTCAGCCTCGGCGTTTAGAGATCGTGCAGGGCGAGGAGAGTTCAACGGTAAGGCCATGGGCACATGCCCTTCCTCGCCTCGCGGCGGTCTGGCCGGGCTAATGTACGCGCATGTGCGTTCGGCCTGGCGACAATGCACTTGATCATCCACGTATCCTCTGCCTGCATAAACCCCCATGTACATACGATGCCTATATCTTGGCCCAAGCAGCGCACCGGGGATAGCCGCATGCATCGTATTCCCGGCGACAGGATCTCGATAAAGGTTGCTGTATATAGGCCGCTGCGCTACACGGATAGATGTAGTGGCGGAAGATAAACTACGGGTGTAGGGGCGATGAGGACCTCAATTGGCACATGCTATGTGCATTATTAGGTACCTCCTACTGCTGTATGTCGACATAGCATGATCGAAAATGTGGGAGGTTGTACTTCGTTTGTTGTACATACTTAGGTATGTATGGAAAACCGTTGGATGCTGTGGGGTCTCGAGTTCCACAGTCCAGAAAAAATAAACCTGGTAAAAAACGTGCGAGCAGGCACAGAGGGATTGACTATCCGTAGGGAGTTAGACGACTGTCCGTGTGCGTGAAAGGACCCTCGCAGCAGCAGTAGTAGCAGCAGCAGCAGCAGCTCGCGAGTCGCGATGGCTGATGTCAGTTCAGTCAAATAATCGAGCGGTTAGAACGGCTTGGCAAGAAAGATTTATCGAATGGATAGTCTCCTTCTCCTTCATCATCAGACGAATCAACCAGCGATCGAGGCGTGATCTGATCTGCAAGCTGACATCCCCTTTATTACTGCTGACCTTCTTTCTTTCTCCCTCCCTGACGAGGCTGTTTGGCTGTGGGTGTGTGGGCGTGCCGAGAAGTAGATGCAAGCCCTTGAAGGGGAGGGGGGGCCCGTCATAGAATTTTCCACGTGTTCGTGGTTGGGGTCCCACCTTTTAATTGTTTCTAGTAAATTCTTATGCGCCGACGGCAGAGAGGGGGTGGCAGGTTAGTAGGTATATGTACATCGATCCACGTACATATCTAGATACCTAGGTTAGGTAGGTAGTGGATTCAATGTTGAGGTAGGCAGGTGGGAGAGGGATTGCAGCATACATCGAATAGTCCATAACCCGATAACCTGCATACAGAGGCAGAGAGGTAGTATATTACCTAGGTAAGGTTAGGTATAGGTAGGTAGGCAGGCTGGTAGCCCGTTTCTAGACCGCTGCTGCTACCTGCTTACTCTACTTACATCTACATAACTCACCCGTTAAATACATGTGCCTACAGGTGAGCGCGTATGGCTTGTACGTCGTATTGTATGAAGTAAATATGTAAACACGTACATGCCTTTCTAAGATAGGCATCATATGCCTAGATCGTACCTATAAAGCTGATCGGCTAGCTGCTGGTCTACTGCGTAGGAAGACTTCCCCGCATTGGACCAAATGTGAGTCAAGTTGTTAGTTGCCGGCAATTGCCGGCATTGATGCAGATGATATGTTCAGCAGCCCACGGCCTCACTTACAGATCGACTAGGTTAGGTGCAAAATGCCTACCGAAGCCTTACTTGTCCAGGGCAGACACAGAGGCGAGGCCGCTTGGTCAAGTACCATGGTTGGGCGGCCTTCGTCTTCCTCGTGCTGGTCGTGCTGGTCGTGCTGGTAGGTTAGACCTATATAGTAAATACCTAGATAGTCCTTCACTGCGTACTCGGTATGAATTGCCTATGTAGGTGTGTAGTCGTAACAAAACTTGTAGCCATGAAAGGAATTATCCCGTGGTTACGGAGTTTTGCTGCCACTAAAGCTCAGCAAATATTCCGTTGTCCCACAAACGGTTCCCTTTCCCGGCAATAGCGCCGTTAACGATCTCTCTACTAAGACGTTCCGCACGATCAACGGTTGTTGGCGTGGGGGATGTTTCAGGCGGAAACCAATCCGATCAGGGCCTGCACGTGTGTGCGAATACTCGCAGTAAGCTCACCGCTCGATTGACGTACGGTACATTTATGTACATAGAACTGTCCATTGGGCAAGCCTCTCCAAGCGCTACTGCGTACGTATTCATAGGGCGCTTGCGGGCGGACAGGCTTGTTAGGTACGTGACCAGCCTACCTAGGCCCAGCCTACCCAGGCCCAGCCTCAGGCATGGAAACAATAAGGTTGTTAGGGTCGTCAGGTTAGCAATAACGACTTCCGTATATTAAGTAGACGGTCCTCCAACTCATACTATCACTACTACCTACCACACGCACGATGCAATGCTGCCCTTATAGTCGAGGGCTACATAAGATATGCGAGGACGGGACACATAAGCCGACTTCAGTATCCCGGCAGCGCTACCTACCTACCTATCCACGCGTACATATGACATACTGCCTATGCATAAGATGCACGTATTATGTATGGCGAATCGAATTGCCAAAAACGGAACGAGAAGTTTGAGAACACCTGCCAAAGTCCATAGGTTACTTACTTACGCCGTATAGAGTACAGCACGTAGGTAATAGGCCTGGGGTAAATCATATGCGTGTATGTATTTCTCTGCCGTTCATAGTCAACTCGTCAACTTAGCTGCAGATGTATGTGATGCAAAGTCGTGCCGCCCGGAGTACGTAAGGTAGTCGGGACGGCGGGTTGGAGTTGTCGAAATACCTCACTGTCCTACAGGGGTCAATCTACTATGTACTCTATGTACTCGTATGCACAGACCTAATCGTATACCACTAGCCAATAGCCAATACCTACATTTGCAACCTTTCACATGACACTCCTAGATATTTCTCTTCAATTCCTTAGCTCTACTTTTCTTTTCTTTTTGTCCCCCTCTCCCCTGGTCAAGGACGCGGGGGGAAGAAAAGGAAGAAAAAAAAAGAAAAAAAGACGCAATGCTAGGTATGCAGTAATCACGACAGCTCCTAGTTTTTGGGGCCATGACACTTCCATGTCCAAATCGGGTAGCACTGTTGTATTTGACAGCAAGGCTCTTCCCGCTGCTAACCCAGCCACTCCCGCAATGGCACCGACCATTCAAAACTCAAAGGAGTTTAACCTACGTACATAAAGGTCGGAGGACGTATGGGAGTGGTGTACTCGCATCATCAAGACCAAAGCCGCATCCTTACCCCTTGAACGCAACTTGCAGCGAGTGGTCAGACGCCAGCCGTTGCTGTCATGTTGGCTGCAAAGTCGCGACCGACTACGACGTCCAATGTCCGAGGCCACACAGGATGGATTTCCGATAATGAATCATTGGCAGCGGTTCGGGCTTGGTTGTCGGCATACTACCACCTTTTTGCGCTTCGCCCGTAGCTGTGCAGATGGGGACAAAATACAAACTGGAGTGAGGGCGGAGAGGGACTGCCTCCATACATACTTACCCATGCTTAGGTATCTTGTCCTCGACTTCCAACTAACTAACGTAGAACGGGCTTTATATTGGTCCTCATGCGGCCCGCTGCACAAAAGCCGCCGCCACATCTATGCCAGCCAATGCCTTTCCCAGGCGCGGACAAGTCTACGACGATCCATCCTCGGATCGACGGCATAGCAGTCTCGTCTAACTACTGTTTGCCTAGGTGCGGGCGACGGGAAAATGCGAGGGCAGGTAGAGGTAGTTCCAACGTCGTATCTCCTACCACCTAAGAACGTTTGACAACTAATAAGACATTAGCTCCCGCTTTCTAGTGACAGGTAGGTAATGCACCTATCGTGTACTTCGTAAGGGTGTTACCGTTTCCAGAGGGCTGCAAGTGCGAAACTCGATGGCTGTCCAGCATAATTGACTCCGTACCGACTGTGCCATTACATGCCCAGGTGCCCAGGTGTACTAGACGTCCTCCTTCCATCCTGCCTTAAGTCTCTTCTTTTACCTCTTTCAGGCCGAAGGCCGAGAATATGACAAAAGGCCACGGCCTCTCGGCTCCTTTTGAGCATGTCTGCTTGTGCAGCCCGAGGCGGGCTCCTGCGAATCAGATCTGGAGTTGCTTTCTTATTGTATTTTTGATTAATCAACTGAAACGGGAGGCCGCGAATTATCATTCGCTGACCAAACCGTTCAAGAAGTGAATTTTCGCAAACTCGCACGCGCCACGGCATCTGTCAGCAACCTAGGGTCCTCCCTCTCTTCTTCCCTACCTACCTAGGTAGGTATATGTCCTACCTACCTAGGTATATGCGAGTAGTGCAATGTACTTAGCCCGCTAACTTCTCTGCTTCCACTGTCACCCCTGCTTTGCCTGCCCGTGTCTCTCCCGCTCCACTTACTACGTAGTACCTGCTCTGGGCCCTGCCGCCTATATGAGGGACCAATACAATACAAATTATCATGGCGCTACATACTACATAAGGGTACTTACGGACTAGTCCGGCCCACTGACAGAGACGCGCGCAGGACAGGCAGTAGGTAGTGGACAACAACCTAGGTAGTTAGACACGGGCCGGTGCTCGAGAGCGGCTACATACCCAGCTACCTAGCAGCCGTTGAAGTCGGCGATAGGTGATAAATGTACCCAGCTCCAATGGATGGATGTATAGGCGGTAGGTAAGTACCTATGTATGTGCACTCTGTCATCAGTCATCATTGATACATTCATCTATCACTGCCCCCTTCTCATTCAGCACAGTATCGTTGTAACGGTTAGTAGTGCTACTACCCTGAGTGTGAAGCTGTTGTCCACTACAGTACCTGCCCGCATCCACATCCCCCCATCCACGTCCCCATCCACGTCCACGCCCATACCCATACCTATGCCCATGCCCACGCCCACGTCCCACGTCCAACGGCCTTTCATCAACCATCAAGTTTCCACACAATCCGATCCCCAATTCCCGTCTACCATCTCTTTCCGTCACAACCATCTCTCCTCCATATCCGCCTGAATTGTTTCGTACTGCCACCGTGGCAGAGCGTCATCTCTCTCCCCCTTCTTCTTCTTCCGCTACGAGTCCAATTCGTCAATCCCAATAGACGGGTGCTATAGTCGAGTACTTCGGACGGCCCAATTGAGCTTCGCTAGCGCAACGCCTAGTCTCTCTGTCTTGTCTTGTAATCCTTGGTGCACGTCAATCGGGCCAAATGCCGACCGTTGCCTGATTGATTGAGATTGATTGATGAGCTACGATTATCCATTGCCCTCGGCACGTCTAAAAATCTAGGTCCTCGCTTATATACGGGACACTTGTCGACTTACTTGCTACTTACTCGCTCACCGAGTTCGTTGTTCGCCGACGAGCAAATGTTGGGGTAAGGGCAAAAGCCTGTCCTCCCTCCTTCCGTCCCCCAAGCTCAACTGTACCTCAACCACCCGGCATCTTCTCTTCTTCAACACCATGGCGGTCGAGTCGTTGAAAACTTTGACTGCCAACATTCCCGACTGGCTCAAACGGCTGGAAGACCTGAACGGACAGATCGAGCAACGCCAGCGGGACCTGGCCCTGCTGCCCGAGAATCAGTCTTCCTCACGTTCCCTTAAGAACCGCGGCTCGACCGAATCTCTGAAACCACCGAAAGAGGACAATGCAGAGGTGCCATTAGCAGATGCAGTCCCCGATCCACCACGAGACGTCACACAACAACAGAGCGGCGCCGACCAGCCGTCAAGTCCCGTAAGCGAACGCAATTCCAAATCCTCGCAAAACCAGGCTCATGAGGTTAAGGCGACAGCACAACGGCGGGCCCGTGCCGTCGTTCGCAAGCGCCAAAAGACCGACTCCATGTTGAGCGGCGAAAATGCCATCCCCAAGTACAGGTCGCGCAACATGATCATCGTTTACTACGACAGCTACGTGCAGTCATTCTTCGAAGAGTTGGTCAAGTTCGTTTCCGCACAGCGAAATCTCATGCGAAAAGCCAAGATGGCTGCCAAGGTAGCTCAGATTAAGCGGCTAGCCGAGCTCGAGATGCCTGATGACGAGGATGACGATGACAACGAGCTAAAGCCTGGCGACAACCTCATTGCGGCCGATCCGAATCCCAACCCCAATAACACGCCCCTGGATTCTACACCAGAGAAATCTGAAGAGCCCAAACTGTTCTTTAGGAGTACCCGGCAGATGGGCCCTTCGTATCGACACATGCCACCACCGGGGAGGATGCGAGATTTCAGGTCCGGCCTAGGGGGTGGTAGGCTAAGCGTGCCGGGCGATATATGGGAAGAGCTAGATAAGGGTCTTGAGTTCGTCCAGGGCACATGTGAACACGGGGCCCACCAATTCTTGCGAGACGGTGACTGCAACGATGAGATCGTGAAGATCAAAAACCGGTTGGCACAGACAAGAGATGCTGCGGACAAAGAGCTTGCGCGAGTACTCGCGGAAAATCCCGACGGCCTGGATACAGCCGAAGCTACCAAATCCCGGAGTTATCGTCCGATGACAATGCGGAGGGACACCGGCGCGTCAACACCCAAGAGTCAGGCCAAGCCGAGCGTTCCGCAGGAAGACGAAGACGAAGGTATCCAAGCCTAGTTTCGAAACAGCAAGGCTGATCAACGGGCCCTCGCCTAGAATGCGGATCGCCTACCTAATTACTCGCACCTCGCGCACGATAGCAATCCATCTTATCCCACGATATACTCGCATGCTACTACACATTTACATATATATACACTGCACATACAGCCATTGGGAATTTTTGTACTCGCATGCAGCATCGCAACGGCGTTGGCATACATCCTTTGGCAATCTGTCGCTTATAGAAACCTGCAATTGCTCCATGGCCCCCTTTCGAGCCAGACTACGGATACCATAACTTCATTCATACTTTGTTCTGGTTTTGGGCATTGGGTGGATAAAAGCACACATCAGCACATTTTACAATTGGCAACATGGCCTTTTTTCGGAGTTGAAATTGGGAGTCGTAACACGGATAGCAAGGATCACGACCAGACAGCACAGCTGCTCACGACTTTATGTAGTGAAGTGGGGAGTCGACTGCCGGGAGAACGGCGAAATACATCATGTACATACACATCTGGGCTTCATCCACCAGAGGCCTGGACAGGGTTAGGAGCGGGATGCCGTACTTTCGCTCAGCATCCGGCGTGTTCGGAAGGCGACTTCGTAATGCTAGAGGACCCGAAATCCTTGTATGGGTCGCTCAATAATAATAACAAACTTACCACAAGGATGGAGAGACCGACTCCCGGATTCCCACGATAATATAACATATGGGATTTTAGTGGCGTGATATGATGAATCACTTCTTTGCGTGGCACGCAACGATCAAGACTACTTTGAACCAGCTCGGAATGCGCTCACCAAAGGTAAAGAAACAAACGTTACGGTCATCCCGTGTTATAGGACCAATATCTCTCCGAACCGACCTCACATGCCGAGAAATCCTTTCTAGTTCCGTGACGGCCTTTCAGAGCTGGCCTCGACCTCTTCTCACAACTGGATGGCCACTCGGACGACACAGCCCCAGCGGCGAGGGCTCTTGTGTTGGTTGCAGAATCCAACAATCTCGGGACAAGCGTTCAGAAAAAGAAAGAAGAGCGAGCGGAGCTATGTGTGTTCGTACCGGCTGCCCGAAATATTATACACAGGCCGGGGCCGCCCACTACACAATGATACAACATACGTACGAACGAATACTCCTTAACGATGCGCCGTAGGCCAAGTTGGTTATATCATCGATGTCCATAGCATGGCGTTGCGCCACGCCGCCGCATCGTGTGACCTTACGGATTACAGGTACGTTCGCTCTTGGGGCTGAACTCATATGACAGGTGATCACGCCGAAAACCCCTCTGCCCTCTGAGCGCCATGCATGTAATGCAGCTTTTAGTAGATTGCAACCGCGTATTGATAGTCCTTCATTCGCCTTACTTGCCCCCCTACCGCTTAACCTACCTATATAACACAGACGCACATGTGCACGCATGCATGTGGGCAGACGACCCCTGGGCATGTCTACGCCTCTCTACCTACCCCATCCACCTTCTTCTTCTTCTTCTCCTCCTCCACTTAGATATGATGAAGGGGGAGGAGTAGGAGGAGTAGGAGGAGGAGGAAACTGGCACACGGATACGACAACGGCAGATTGCGAGGTTCGCCAAGCCGTTGTATAGGCCTTACATACATACTATTTGCTGGGTATGCATGCATGTATGTATGTGACGCAAGGTTTTTACTCGCAACCGGCAGCAGCAACGGCAGCAGCCTTCCTAACCCCCAGCCTCGCTCGCGGCATTCGCGTAATTCGGCCCGTATTCTCGCCCCCTAGTTGTCGGTCGAGACGTTCGGCTAGCCACCCCCAAGTTCGTCGCAGAAAAGCGAAAGAAGGGACCGGGGGGGCCGGTGGCTGGTTACCGCTATCCTTCGCCTCCCTGCCTGTCTGTTTGCCTGCCTGTCTATAAGTACTTCCCTGTCCCTGACAGCTGCAGCAGTCAGTCCCCGCCACTTTATAGACCGCCTGTGAATCATTCAGGAGGTAAGTAACTACAGTACCACTGAACACGTCTGGGCTGGGGTTGGTCGGCGAACATGTGATGGGATCCATCGCCCGATGCTGGTTGCCGGCAGCCCGACTCGAATGGCGCTGTCCAGTTGGGCAATTGCCGAGGCGGCGTGGCATGCCGACGCTTGGATGTCATGTTGGCTCTTCTGTTGGTAGACAGACCTTCGAGTCCTACGTGGGATGTACCCATGAGGTAGGTATTCAAATATGCATATATACGTGTCTTGATATCATGGTTCGGCTAGGCCATGAGAGTTGAGTCTCATGCATGCACACACTGCCAACCTCTCTTCACCTGGTTCCCTTCGTAAAACCAGTGTCTAGGTACATGTGTGGGCAAGACGATGGTGTACTAGGTGTTCTTAACCAACCTATTGCTCGTTGCTGAAGACTATAAGTTATATAAGTATACATCAGTGTATACGTGCCATCTGGGAAAAGTCACTAGTGGGAATACAGTCATTCGTATTGGTTGTCATGGTTTCTGACTCCTATACTGAAGGTTGCTGTCTTGATAGCAACGCGGACTTGTGCTCTAACCCAGTAATTACCATCATATTAGTCACTGTTGTGATTTTCTCACTTTAGTCTTGATCTGACCAATTATCTTCCCCTTGGCGAAGAAACGCTTCGCGAATCACAAATGTCGAATGGTGTACAGATAAAGAAAAGGGCATGTCCGACATAATTCAGCCAAGTGGCAATTCATCAGCACTACTGCATACATGTATAGCCTGGAAGATTCATATGCTAACCAACCTATATACTGCAAATACCGGCTTCGCAAACAAGACAATTCGCCCGCGGGCACCCTGGACAATACTTCATACTTTATACGCCGCGTCCCAATGGTGATGCAAAATAAGATCCCGATATAATACCCTTTTCCGCCCGACTCCTACGCAGCCCATAAATAATAAACCAACCTATTGTGCGCATATACACAGACACTTATACAAAACTTTCTCGATCTGCAAGCAAAGCAGGCAGGCAAGCAAGCAGACCGAGACCCAATACATCACACACGTACATACGTACACATCGTCATCAGAGGAACTCGCTCAGCACCGTCACCCTTGTTCTCGCCACCTCGGAGCCTTGCTCGCCCTCGCCCATGATCTTCATGATCTGGATCATGCGAGCTGGGAGAGACGTCAGCGCATTTGCATCGAATGAGGACCAAAAAAAGGAGACGGGCAGAAGAAAGAAGCTGAAAGAGGGCCCCGCCGGGGGAGGGGGGAAGGAACTACACACCTATATCCGCCTTGGCGCGCGCAAACAGCGGATCGCGCGCGACCTGGTCGGCGGCGGCCGGGTCGCGGGCGGCCTCGCGCAGGACGCTGCCGATGCAGAGGGCCTCGAGGAAGGCGCGGTGGTTGAAGACCCACCAGACGCGGGCGTCGGTGTCGAGGAGGGCGAAGAGGACGAAGAAGGAGTTGATGGCCTCGTGGGCGGCCTCGAGCGTCGCGCGCGCGTTGACGGGCACGTCGGCGCTCTCGGACGCGTGCACGAGCATCAGGTTGTGGTAGTAGTTGGAGCTCAGGAACAGCGTCTGGCGCACGAGCCGGCGGTTGTCGGCCGCCGCGAGCCGCCCGATGCTCTCCTGGTCCCACGAGCGGAAGACGTCGGGGAAGGACCGGTACACGGCCCGGAAGTCGGCGATCAGCTTCGACTTCTGCCGCTGCGTCGCGCAGATGGGCACGTCGAGCGACCGCGGGCTGCAGATGGTCTCCTGCACCAGGTTCGCCAGCATCCACGAGCCCCGGATGTAGGCGATGTCGGTCGACCCGGCGTCGGCGAGCCCCGCCGCGTCGTCCATGAAGTCCTCGAGCCGCACGTCCGTGTGCGTCGCGCTCGGCGGCAGCGACAGCAGCACTGTCAGGAAGGTGTCCTGCAGCAGCACCGCCTGCCAGAGCTTGCGGCGCTGCTGCTTCTCGAACAGGCTCGCGCTCGGCGCGACGATGTTGGGGTCCCGGTGCAGGCCCATGGCGTAGGCCTGCTTCATGAGCAGGCCGGCGAAGGCCCAGCCGTCCGAGGCGTGGTTGTCGTTCATGAGGAAGTAGGTGATGAGCACCATGGCCTGGACGGAGCGGATCGAGGCCGTGCTGAGGTACGAGCTCACGCGCAGCGCCTGGTTGCCGGCCGAGACGTAGAACTCGGCCGTCTGCTTGCGGTCGCGCGGGCTCGTCGTCGACACGAACTGCGTGCCGAGCGCCAGCATGACGAAGATGAGCCCGATGAGCGTGGCGTCGGCCCGCTCGGCGTCCCGCATCAGCCAGAAGCCCTCGTAGTCGGCGTAGAAGGTCTGGCGGTCGATCATGGGGTAGACGGGATCGACGCACTCGAAGTACTGGTGCAGCAGGATGTCGGCCTGCAGCTTGTCGGGCAGGACGCCGAGGACCTCGGGCAGCCCGCCCTCGCAGGTCCAGTAGTTGGCGAAGGGGTGCTCCGAGCCTATCCCAAAGACATTGGATGCTGTTGGGTGGGAGAAAGGAAGGTTAGAAGAGAGCAGCCCGGTTGACAGTGCCACGGACCCAAAGGAAGCTGGCCGGCCGTGGAGAATACCTCTGTCTGCTATGTTTGGAATCGAAAGCTTCGTCCCCATGCCGCCCGCCGCCGCCGGCGGCGGTGCCGTCGGCTTCTTCTTGGGCGGCTTCGTCATCCGGCGGCCGCTGCTAGCCGACCGCGTCGTCTCTCTGACATAGGGGTAAGCCGCGGTGCTAGGGCAATGGGCAAGGTAAATACACTTACTCCAATAGATTGGCGACATGTGCGTACTGGCATTCTGTCTGCCGTTTTATGCCTAAAGAAAGCGTGTCAGTGAGCAAGTCTTTGGTTGGGATTGTAGGAGTCGCGCCCTCGACTTACAAGCTAAGCAGTGCGGTCTACCCCTATCGCACTAAACACCACAAACCAGACGAACGTGTTAGTCAACACGGCCGCTAATAATGCAAAGCCATCGCATACCAATAGAGTGCCGGCCAATGCATCTTCAATGAAGAGGCTACCCCAGGTGTATCTCAGACAGTTGCTCTGATAGGTGTTTCCGCCCCTTTTCGGGGAAAAAAAAAGAGAGGTTTGTGTGTGTCTCTGGGGTACGGCTCTCAACGGCGCAATGTGCATAGGTAATTGGAACTGGATTACACTACGTGTACGTGCTATGTACTGATGTGCTGTACATACTGCACGGTACTGTACAGTATTGCACTGGTGCAATGGCGCAAAAAATTGGACCAGGGCTGGCTGGTGATCGATGACTTGGCAGACGTGATGATGATGGAATGTGACTGTGGTTGTGGTTGTAGTAGGGGGGAGGGAGAGAGAGACAGAGGGAAGGATAAAATGCATGCACTTGCCTTCGTCTTCCGCTCGACGCATTCGCGACACGAAAGCGTGGGCTTGTTGCGCTTCTGCTTCTTCTTGGCGGGCTCGGCGAATTGAGGAGCGGCGGCAGCGGTGGCGCTGCTCTCGCTGCTCGCTCCATCGTCGGGCTCAGATTTAATGGTGTAAAAGGGCTGGGTGGTTGAATCGGGCGAGGCGTAGAGGGTGCTTGCCGAGGTCGGGGTCAGGACTGAGGTCGGCGACAGACCAGGCGTTACCGAATGCCCAGAGTTTCCAGAAGCCCTTCCTCCGCTGCCGTACGACAAAGGCCCCGGGATCTGGGATGACGACATCCGAGGATGAAAGCTGCGCTGTGCTGGGCCGGTACGGGAAGGATTCAATTGAGGCTGAACACACACACACACACACGCACACACACACGCACGCACGCACAAGAGGCGCCCGGGAATAACGGCCGCTGGTGCTGGACGTTGGCTTGGCTTTTAAACGATGGGCGGACAAGGGAATGGATGGATATAAAGAGGTGACGATTGAGGGGACGAGCCAAGACTTTTTTTTTATCCGGCGAGCGAAATAAAATGGGGGGAGGGAATTAAGAAGGGGACAGGAGAGAGGAGGAATGGCTGGATTTCATCAGGATGGTCAAAAAGGATGGCCAAACTCGCAGAACTCGGTCCAGTCCCAGGCGTCTCCAGTAAACAACTCTTTTCCCACCCGCGGGCGTTCGCTGCGACTCTCCAACGTCACGTCACGCCTACACACACAACCCGCGAGGACTCGAGAGCGCTCGTTTCGAGCAAGGCGACGGGGCTTTTAAGTACGTGCCGTACATGCCGTACACGCCGTATGGACACGCCGTACATGCCAGTACCTAGCGTTCGTAGTATCTATCTATCGCTGCTGTGGACGTCTGTCCATCTGTCTGCCTGTCCGTCTGTCTTGTCTGTCTGGCGGCTACAACGTACGGTAGCTTAGCTACATGTAGGTATAACGGGTGTGTGGGTGAGCGTGGGTAGGAGTGTGAGCGTGCCAAGTACTGGGCTACTGTAAGTCCCCCACCGACCGGGAGGTGCGTTATGTATTATTGTTATCGTATGTATGTATCAGCATAGCGTATGTATTGCAGATGACCCACGCGAGCTATCACGCCAGCTAAGCTCTTTCAAGTGCCGCAATTTTGACAGGGATTTCCTGGAAGGTTGGCATGAACCTGCAGCGTCGCAGGGTTGCTTTGCAACGAGACCGACAGCCCACACACCCTAGTAGCCTGGGAGAGGAGCCCACACACATCGGCCCAGCCAGCTTGCCAGCTTGCCAGCTTGCCAGCTTGCCAGCTACTGCAACCGTCGAGTCCGTCGAGCTCCCGGTTCATCTTCAGCCTTTCGTCCTCTGCTGGATACGCTTGAAGTCACGAGACCATATTCGCTTCCCTGGAGACGGCATGGGAATGCATTGAGCAGGAAACAACAAGAGTGTATCCATCCCAGGGCGTTTGTAGACTATTGTACCTAACCAACCCTAGGCCTAGGAGGTAGGCAGGTTACTCATGTACGGGATCGGGCGTTGACTCTGGGCGACATCCAACCGTCTGCGCCGAAAAAAGACGATCGATCCGATGCCTAGACTCGAGATGATGCCAGCATCTTGATCGTTACGTCAATGCCTCCGAGCGTCAATGGATCGGACGCGCGAATGGCCGACTCCTCACTCCTCACCTATGCTGAGACGATTACTAATGGCTCACGACAGGAAGGCAAGGCCTTTTCAACGCCCTTCTGTCAAATCAGTACGTACATTCCTACATATAGCACCGTGTAGGTATTGTCGGCAGCCCGTGACGGCTTACCTCGGTCCCGTCTCCCAGCCATACAGCGAGATCCTTGCGACATCGGTCATGTATAGTATAGTGTAGTATAGCATGTATGGTATGTATGGTATGTATGCTAATAGGTAGTCTCTCTCTCCAACTTGAGTTGCGGCAGGCAGGATGACAGGTATCTCTCATGCCAATAGGACATGCTTGCCCGTCAAGCTGTCAAGTAAAATCCCACTTTCCCCCTCCCTTTTCTCTACATATGCGGTAGCAATGCCTGTTTTCTGCAGCCCTGCAGGCGCTGATCCCTGGAGGGCGCTGGTTTTATCCCAAAATCGTGAGTCGAATGCGCAACCTGCTGTTGACAGATGAGAGCTTATGTCGAGCATGCCAGTCTCGTGCCAGGTAGACTCGGTCGTCTGAAGATGAATCAAGCTTTCCGCTCTTCTGATTGCGTAAGCCCCCCCCGGCCGTAGTTCCGAGGTCCTAGGCAAGGTCTCCAACCGGGGTGGACGAATGAAAGCGTCGTCCGGCAATTAATCAGCACGTTAATTTATCATCAATCCTGAGACGAAAATAGCCTGCTGAATAAAAATCATCTTCACTCAGAGCCAGAGCTTATCCGCAGACACCAGGCCGTTCTGCCAGGCTTGGGGCGCTCGCAATGACTTGCCGGTTGGGGAAAGCTTCCGCGTCATGAACTCAATTCGAGGGCGGAATGGCGGGATTCAATATTGCCCCTCGAGTGATTACTGAGCGTATACGACGGTTTGCCCAAGTTCGGCCTGTCCGAACAGCGTGATACTCGTAGACAGTCATCGCGGCCCGTTCGATAGACCTCAACTGTTATTGCAACTCAACATACACGAAGACATATACCTCGACAGATATTATGGCTCCGCTTGCCCATCGTGTTGGGCTTTACCTGGTCGAAGTCGATACGATCGACAAGGCGTCTACGTCCCGGGACGTTCCGGCATCTGTAACGCCCGGCTATCAACTCGTATGTAGGAATTGGAGAAATATCAATATCCACTCCCGGATCGCGACGAATCATTCGAAGCCGCCACCGAGGCCATTGTTCTGTTCTTAATAGCCTCGGCGTGAGATGCTTGCCTATGTGCTTGGCTAAGGGGGTTCCATAAGCATCATGTACCTTCAAATCCTGTCGAAACTGGCCTGTCAATATATTGATCATAAACTGTCCCATCGCTGAGACCATTTGAGACCAGGGGCGCTTCCTAACGAAGGAGACATCGGTAGTTCGCAATGGGACATGTAGGTTAATAAGATTAGTGGTGCCTATATGTACAGCATACTCGACAAATGGTTCATACAGCTAGTCCTGCAATATGCACGAAACCCGCACCTTGGCCCAGTTAAACAGTTCCTTGGGTTTGGGGTCAAGAGACGGGTCTCTATCATGTTGACTATGGAGGTTGAGGGTTGAGAAGGGACATGGTGAGCGTGGGTTGCCCTCAGAGACAAATCTGCGAGGGACGAACCACCTCGACTTTCTCAACAACAAACTAGTGATTGGCGTCCTGCCGTCACCAGTCCTTTTTTCCTGTTCTGTTCCATTGGCAGGCTAGTGTGATACTCAGTTCGCGAGAGAGGAAACTCATAAATAGGTTAACTAGAGTTCTCTTACTTCGAGCTACTCCCAAACACTGGGATGCGTTTGCTTTGGTAGAGCCTGGGGTAATGCTGCAGGGCTTAGAGCCTCTGGGGGTTAAGTGAGTTAAAAAGTGGAAATTATTGAAAATGACTAGGGGATAAGTCCAAGGTTGTCGACGCTTCAAAGAGTAAAGGGGCCATACAGCGTAGTAGTACATTTTATAAGGGGTACAAGGACTGTGAACCACCACGGTTCCTAGTACATCATTTGGTAGCTACGACATTAGTATCTAGGGAACTATGCTGTCTTCGAACCCTCAAGCATTCATGGGTTAATAGAAGCCAGGATAGCATGGGCCTAGGGTCTATTTGCATATCGGTCTAAGCTGCTCCCTTGCTCCCTTATGCTCAACCCCGTAAAGTGATTAAACATTGATGGTATGGGGTATCACCAAACTCCTAGACACAAGCTGCCATAGTTGAGTGGGGTAAATAGCTGACGCACTCCGTTGTTTGGTCATAGGGAGGCTGTGCTACACACTTGACGCTACATAGCAGCTGTCTCTGTGCTTCATTTGGGCTAACAAGTGTAAACTTGTCATGTCCTCAAGTCGAACTGGGTATCTGCTGCCTGCAACTAGATCACGGAAGTCGGTAATGACCGTGAGGGTTTAATGCCATGTGTGGACTAATAGTGAGGACCGACACATCCCACCAACAAATATTCTGACACCTGCTGTGCCAGATGAGTATCTCTAACCGAGACCTTCACGCTTGGCTCGGGACGCTTAAACTGACTACCATCCTACGTGTGAACGTCGGTGCTCGAACTACTGTCATGAGACTCTCAGTGACGAGATACACGGTCATACCTCACACATGCTAAGGATTATCCAACCCTCTCTGGACCAATCCTTCTCACCTCGTCTCGGTAGTCTGTGTTCGGTGATTCATTCTTGACCAACTAGTTCGCCCGTTCGAATCAACCTTACGGTATGACAAACTCGGCATGTCCCTTAGTAGAGCCTGCTGGGAGCAAGACGTCGCTCATGTCCTAGGGACAGGAGCCGCGTATTCACCGCCATTAGACTGGATCTTGTATGTGGAATAGAAACCCAGCTAGCATTCATAGCCATTGAAACTACCGATACTATCATCCCGAAAGATTTCGCTTCCCAGGAATTGAATAGACCTAGAACCTGGAACGTTGCCGAGTTCTCTCCTAGCTTCATCTTATCGTCCAGGCCGCCTTCCTCAATGCCTAGCTCAGCAATGCCTTGCCGGATATGAGAAGGGTCTCACAATATCAGCAATCCTAGTATCCATCGGATAGCGGCCCCCGTGCAAGAAAATGTCCATCAGCAACATATCGTTGCCCAACGCCTCAAACAACCGACTATGATCTCCAACGAGAGGGAACTTCTTGATCCACACTATTGTGTGTGTACAAACATGGTTGTTGTCGGCAAGAGGTGGGTGCATAAAAGGGGGGGACGAGTGCCTTCTCTACTTCGACACTTTCACACCATATCAGAACAACCATAAATAACAGAATCCACAACAGAAATACAACAACAGTTAGCGAATCGTCTCTTCGGAAACCCCAAAAATCATCATGTCCCAAAATTCCACATCCACGACGGGCGGGAACCGCCCTCAGCAATCAGAGTCTCGCCCCGGGACCTCCTCAGGGCCCCAGGCCGGGTCCCAGGCCGGTTCTCGCCCTGGAACCCCATCCGCATGGACATTCGACTCTCTTCCGGAGTCCATGCTCGGGTCCGAGTCCGGGTCCCGCCCAGGAACGCCCTCGGGGCCGAAGCGTCTGACACGGACGCTCAGCAACGCCGCAGGGTACCTGAGGCGGAGGGCGACTGAAAATGCGGCGGAGAAGGCGGCAAGGAAGGCCGCTGAAGAGCGGGAAAAGGAGGACCTCTCCCAGGGGGGCATCAGGCTCGCGGCGGAGAAAGGGCCGCTGACGCGGTACCAGCTCAGCCATTTGGCCCACCACGAGGGAGTCTTGATCAACACCAAGGCTCGAAATGCCAAGTATCACGACGATGGCTTGGCGAGCGGGCTCGTAGCCCGCTTCGACAAGGTAGATGACCAGTACATCTACCTCGGTCAGGATGGGCTTTTCTACAAGTCCTCCCATAACCGCGGCAAGGGGTCCGTGACTCGCCTCACAAGGGCTGAGGAGCCGGAGGACCTGAGGGAACGGGCCAAGCCCTACCGGCAGCTGTGCAGTGACTTATGAATAAATCATTGCCTGGTTGCCGCTCCCCGGCCTTCCCTTACGATTAGTCCCCATCCAAAACCGCTGGCGGTTTTCTTTGGGTTGACGGTGCTTTCCGCATATACCACGGCGTTTGGGCGTTTCGCAACTGGTAGACGTTATTGCTTTCTTCGCATTGCTGCTGCTTTTCGCTGGATTTGGATAGTGTTAGGTCAAAAAGACAATGAAAAGGGGGAAATCTTTCCCTGTTTGAACTTTAATATGCTGTATATATATGTGAAGACAAATAAGAGAGGCCCGAGTAGCCAATAAGTAGGATGGGTGTATTGAGGATGAAGAATGGAGGATTCCACCTGTATTAGTAGTTGATCAATAAACTGAGGGCGGTGTGGTGTGAAGCTGGCTGACACATGTGTGTTGCATCCCGCCCTCCCTCTTTGTACGCTGAACCTACTGCCAACAAGCAAAGACCTTGTCTTGCTAGGTCATAGGAGATTCCTTTGTAAGACCCCGCTCCTTGACCGCCAGTCGCTGGCTGTCATCAAGAAGTCTTTGTTGGTAACATTACAAGACCGTTGGCCGGCATGATATAGCGAGGATGTATGACTACATTTCATTGCAACTTGGACATACCTCAGCTTTCCCTACCAAATACAATGTTGAAATACAACGGACTAAGTAGGTAATGATAGATAGCCGGCGAAGATATTAAATGATCATTCCTATTTGATCACTTTGTCAAGGGGCTCTGTGCCGATGTGTAGAACAGATCCGTGCAAGGCATGTCTCACCTGTCTTGTCTCTGAGACCTGGAGAACTGCTGGCTTTGTCCCAAGATCTACACTGGATGGGAGTCCTTGGAGGGAAATAGGCAACATGCTTAATGGATTCAACATGACTTAATGGGCTCATGCAATCCCGGCATATGGCACCGAGGGTCATCTGGTTGGGAGTGAATTATTTGGGAGTGGAATAGTTGAATACATCCTACAATACTCAGGCTTAGCTAAGAGCGAACCGGCTATCGGATGTGGTGATCAGTAGACTTGCTACGTGGATATGTCCGATCCTATGTGACGGCTTTTCACAGGGGAAGGAAACCACTCGTAACTCCGGCTTCGAAGGGTGTCAATTCATCGTAGACCAAGATGCCCTAAGGCATTAAGCCCCTACCTATCGGCTCATCCCCCGGGGCATCTCATGCTTTCACACTAGCAGCAATTAAGGTGCTCTCCATCACTCGCATTGTCTTCTCACCCTTTTGTCCTTTCGTGTTAGCTTGCACTCCCTCATACACACAATCAACTACGAGCACAAGCCTAGGCCATCATCAATACCATTATTTCTCCCCCGAGTGGCCGTGGTGTCATCTCTGCCGCATTGCCAATCGCAACCGAATCTAGGGGCTTTAGGCCAAAGTCACTACCCTATGATATACGCCACGTCTAGGAAGGAGTGTGTGATTAAGTGAGTGATCATAAAGTCGTACCGGCGTGCTGTCTATCAGTTCTGAAAATGCCGTTGCGGAAAACCCACAATGGTCAAGGTAAGGTCCTGGATACTTCGAGCGGTTGACGGTTTCATCCGAATTAAGGACGCCGGTCTCCTCCCAATCGGTCCCTAAGCCAATTAAATGGTCCTCCTCCGCCAGATGAACCCCTTCCATCGCGAGCCCTCTCGCTTTGCGAGGACTGACGGCTAGAAGGCGAAGGGCTTCTAACCCTTGGTGACTGTCCCGGGGGAGAGTACATCGGAGGGGAGTTCGAATCTCGTCGTGGTGTCTGGTGTCTGTTGCCTAGGTTTGCTGCATCTCGGATTGAGCCAAGGCGGGCGTCTCCGTATTGGCGTAAATATGATCTCCGTCGTTCCGAGGGTCCAGCCGCGGAAGAAGATGAAGCGGTCGACGGACCAGGTTGCGAGTTTTGGGGCGCGTGAGCGGGCCGGCCGGCAGCATCACCATCCATTGGTGATCGACAAATGGGACATGTGTTGTGTTGCTTCAACCACAAGACGACGCACGCTTCGTGAAACCAATGCTTACATGGCAACACGACGACCTCCTCGCCCAGTTTCATCTCGTCGATGCAAATGGTACATTCCCCTTTCAACTCAGGGCCCAACATTTCCTCGTCTAACTTCTTTTTGGGCAGCTTCGCAATTGATTCCTCCGAAGCAGGTGCTGCGGCGTTGGACTGCGGGTTCGTTTCCATCAGATTCGTGATGATGCGGTCTAATGCCTCCTGGGAGTATACAGCGTCCCCGTGAACCGCATGCGGGTTTAGAAACATAGTCAAGAGCTGATTCAAGGCGTTCGTCAGATCCCTGGGGCGCTGGGCGCCACCCTCTCCACCTGCATTGCGGTTTTGTGCGTCGTCTTGGCCCATGGGAGGAGGGCCTACATTTCCTACAAGGTCTCCAAACACCCTGTGTCATCGTTAGCACACAACGGAGCAACCATTGCGGGTGGCTAGAAAATCCTGGCATGAATCATGCGAGGAAACTGTACCTTTGAAAGGGGTCATCAGGTGAGCCTAATCGAGCTCCGGGTCCGCCAGGATCTTGGGCTCTTTCTCGGCTAGATCCAGGGGCAGCTCCAGGGGCAGTAGTGAAGCTGAAAGTGCCAAAACTACCACTGAAACCAGGCCCAGAGATTCTTTGGTATCGAACTTGCGGAGGCCTGTTGGAGAACAATGTGTCCGGGCCAGATCGGCCAACCATCGTAGGCCCCCCCATCTCTCCCAGCATCTCGGTGAATCTACGGATGATATCCTCGCTGTTATCGGGACTTGCGCGCGTCCTACCGGGTGGGCTTCGGCCGTCAGGTGATCGGTAGACAGTTCGTCGAGTGTAGAACCCCGCTGGTCCATGGGATATGTGTTCCTCGATATCCGCCTCCTCGGGGTCTGAATCGTTGTCGTAGAAGTGTCGGTGTCCGCGATTGATGCCGAAGGGCGAGTCGCCATCATCTATACTCCTTGGATCGTTGTCGGGTGAAATCTTGGTGACGGGTCAGCAAGATATTCCATAATGACGGATATGGGAGAACGCACGATTTCGGTAATGTCGCCCCGGCAGTTGGGGCAAACCAGGGAAGGGCGCTCGTCCCTGTACCATTCATGCTCGCATCTATGGCAGTAGACGACCTCGCGGCCAGAAGTGGCATCAAGATGGTTGTTTCTGGACGCCATTTCGCCTCGCCTGGATCGTTGGTAGGCGGCGAGCGTAGTGAGTCCTAGGCCTAGAGCCAGGCCGGTTCGAAGTATTCGGAGAGCCAGTCTGACGATTTGGTGTATCTCTCTTAAGGTCGCGCGTTTACAGCTTTGGGCTCGTCGGGCAGACTAATAGAAGAGGGGATGAGTCGGAAGCACTTAAAGAATGAGTGGCCGGACTGGTGGAAAGAAGATGTTTGTAGTCAAGCTGTGCGTTGGTTGCTAGGGCTCCAGGTTATGGGAGATGGCTGGCTGGATAGTAAGGCGTACCGGAAGGCGAAGTGACAATAAAGATGGAGGGGAACTGTCGCTCGAGTCCGTCAGCGGAGAGGTTGAAACCGTTGTACAATATTTATGCGGCTCTGTAGGCGTAGTGCGTAAGGCAATAAGCTCAGGCGTATTTCTAATGCAATCCACATACCTTGAAACTCGTAAACGTGTCGCGAAATTATCAACTGTCGGTTGGCGACGAAATGATTCCTTAATGAGTGGTGAAGGTCTAGAGAAATGTGGCAAGCTTTAGGGCGGGTTCGGGCGCAGCTGAAAGACTGCGTAGGATAGACGATGGTGGATGAATAAATGAGGGATGTCTAAGATACGGATTTATCGTGGAAGGCGGCGATATGGCGATGTATTTCGTACATACGTCCCGTACGTTCATGGAGCCGGGTAGCATGTATGCTGCGGCAGGCTACGCAGTCCGAGAAGTCTTCGCGGCTGTTGGGTTCTTGTCAGTCATGGCCCAAGAGGTCAGTCCCACTCGTGTTGGCTCGTAAGTTTGTCAGGAGTGACAACAGCTCTGTCTAAACGACGATGTTATTGGAAGTGGTCGTAGTCGTAGCTGGTCACTGGTCGCTTGTTGTCGCAAAGCTGCCGATGTTAAGCTGCTTTCGTCATTAGGTCAAAACCGGCACTGCGGCAACTCATAACATCTGGATATTCCCAGCTGAGGTCACCTTGGTGGGGCTAGGTACTTTAACTAGGTATGTACCTGAGCAGCTACATAGTACTGAGGAGGTATGTACCTACCTACATAAGGTATACATCCATTGCATCTCCAGTCTGAATAATAAATGCATCTACGTAATGCACCTTCAGTGTATATGTAAACATTAATTTACATAGATACCTACCTACCTACCTAGGTAGTTGCATAGGTACAGTTAGGTGGATTGCGCCGCCGTCTGGGTACAGGCTCATCTTGGCTTTGCTTGCTCCGTCTCATCTCTCCCCGCCACTCTCACTCCTTTCCATGTTTGTTCCCTCTACCTGTCACACATTTTAATCCGGTTTGATAAGCAATGAGGCACGAATCCAACGGCACTGCCCGTAGATTATCTTGATTATACAGCATGGCTGGTTACCTAGGTATGCATTCACTGTGGGGCTCCGTTCGGAGAGCTGTAGGTCTAGTGATTCTTGGATAGCCACGTCGATGTGTAGCGACGCACAAGATCCCGTGGAAGCAGATGGAGAGACGTATATCTAGTGAACTGGAAGCACGCAACGGCAAGAGCGAAGTGCGATCCTCTGACTCCTAACCGCCCAACGCCATATCCCCCTCAATGTAACAAGTTTCCCCAGCCGCGCGTCGCCGCCTCCGGCCGGCAAGGCTCTATTCTCTATCGCTTTTTGCCCCGGAACAGGATACCGCCGACCACGCCAGCAGCGATGGCAACACCACTTATGATTGCGACGCCCATCAGTCCCTCCTTTGTAACCTTGTCGTCAATCAGCCTGCGCAAGTCCGCCGCTTGGAGATTCGCCGGCTCTTTATCTAGGAGCAGATCGTTGTACCGTCTCGCTTCGCCATAGTTTCCAAGTTTGTAGTTTCCTAGTGCTAGGTAGTAGAGGCACTCGCGACGGCGTTCAGGTGCTACGCGGAATATTTCGGAAAGCAGGCGGACCCCCTCCTGCTGGTCGTTTCGCGAGTTGGACTTGACCAAGCCCTGCGCAAGAGAATTTCAGCAAACGCGACATAGGGGTAGATGTCTTTAAAGCATACCCATGCATAGTTGAATTTTGTTTGGACGCCAACCATGTCGCCCTCCTTCTCATATTGATTCCGCAGAATCTGAAGTTCCGAGGCTTTAAGCGGGCTATCGAAACAGAAGTTAGCTGGCGGGGCAGGACGAGAGTATTGCCTGGGGTCATATATACGTTTCCGCATCGACGGCATCTAAGACAGGCGGGAGGGTCAGTACAAAGCCTCAGCTTGCCTCGAGGAGTCTCGGGATAGAGACCAGGGACACATACGGGGTAATGCTGTCATCTTGAACTGATGGCCTAGGAATTGCGGGTTGTGATCCTAGTTGGTCTCGCGTAGAAGGAGATGCGATCGATGTATTGTATTGGGGCAGCGATCTTTAGAAAGTGGAGAGAGTTGAATTCTTGATACTGGTCATAATACTGTTATGACAATCGGAAGGGTTGGAGGGCAGAATGTGGCAGAAACCACTCTTGCAATACTTGGGAAGGGAAGTTTAGATCCGTCGTGCGGGAGTGTGGCGCCATGACGCATGGAGTATACATGGGGTACATGGATCGCCGGTACGTACCCACAGCCAAATCGAGGTCGACCTGTCGTCCCGGTGATTTCGCACGATTTGTTTTGTCCATTACCACGTTTGACCGGCCAGAGCGACGATTCAGCCCCATCCCTCTATCACGACAACTGCGCTTCATTCTTGATCTCGAACAAACCACCTAGGTTGAAAGCTCCTTCAATTATACCGACCCGATCTATAGTTCGTCAACATGCTTCTCGACGAGGATCCCGCGACTGTACGATAACCCCTTTTGGGTCTCGTGAAGATCCCCCGAATTTTGAGTACTAACACGTCGTAGCTCATTCACCACACCATCAACAACTTCAACATTGCGCCGGACAAGCTCGCCATTTCGCGCATCCACGATTCGCTGTCAACACTAAAGCAAGCACGAGAATTGCGAGTGCGCGAGGCTGAATCTTCACTGAAGAGTATGTGCTGTCTTGTCAAGCAAATCGCTCCGCTCCGGTTGCTAATAGAGGCCAAACAGAGCTTTCTCGCTCTCTGAATACTCTGAAAGCCCAGCATGACGAGCTTACTTCCGCGCACTCGTCTTCCGCCCACGCATCCGAGATCTCCCGCCTCGACACGCAGAAATTCCGCATCGCGAAGGCGACGTCGGACCTAGAAATGGAGGCCGAGCGCCTATCTTCACAGCAAGCCGACCTGGCGGCTCGTTTACAGGAGATCGAACTACAGGGGCTTGATGGGCCACCCGAGGAGGCTGCCAAGCGAAGGGATCCGGTCGAAGACGAAATCCTGTTGCGATTGAAAGTCTATCGAAGTCTCGGCATCGACTTGGAGCGGGATGACAAGGACGGGGAGTTCTCCAAAGCGATCGTACGCAACGATCGGAAGGGTGACGTGCACGTCGTCAACATGGACAAGAAGTTCTCGCGGTTCTTCTATGCCAATTATTTCTGGCAGACGCTATGAAGTAAAGTACATGGGGTCCTGCGGCTATACCGCGTAATTTGATGAATGACGATATGACGACATTGGGGCGGTGTTGGGCGTTGCAGTTGACACACAGGGCATCGAATCTTTCAAATGCGATTTCAACAGTCAATCGATATGAGAATACACAATACGTTGAACTGACCAACTCCGGTTTACCAGACCAACGTGCATATTTTTCCTTCCTAACCAGCCTTAGTGCATCACAGTAATCCCTAACACATCCAGCTTGCCGCTGAAATACCCGATCTCTTTATCCCAAGTTTTATTTTACATGAGTCACAATCCACATGTTATCATTGACGGCCTAGCATAGCCTAGCATGGCGGATTCTGACTTCGCTTTGCCCTTCCTTCTCTGCAGCTTCTGCTAGGCGCCAGCTTTCTTCAGCTTGCCTTCCAGTAAGGTGAAGTGTTCCTGTTCGTCAAGTTTCATGAATCCTGCTGGCTTGCCACCTGTTGGCGTTCTCGACTTGGAGCTGTTGGGGGAGGTCGACATTTTTCGTTCCCCTGGGCTATGAGACCCCATTCTGGTTCCCGTTTTCATGTTGGACCCGTTGGTCCCTAACAGGACAGCACCCCCGCTCTGTGACCTGAAATGGTGTCGACGCTCTGGTATCTCGAGCCGCGAGTTCAAATTGTACCATTGCTGGTCTTCCGAGGCATCCGCGTCAATTCCTACGCCGTCAAGCCTCCATCCGCCCACGCCTTCGAAATCCCTATCGAGCCCAACACTAGGCGTCAGGGCAAGCCCGTCCAGAGCGGCCACGGGCGTCAGAGAGCCGCTGCCTGCGCTACCTTTCCTAATGCGTCGACGCTGGTTTCTACCTTCTGGTGATGATGGCGGCGAAGATCCTGACGAGGTTGATGGTGTGCTGCGTCGCGACGCTATGTACCGGTGATGCGCGGCGTTGCCAAGCAGTACATATCGCACGGTCTCTAATCCGACATCGAAATACACGAGGAAGAGGCGGAGGAATAGAACGAGGAAAGCTAATATGGTCGTGAAGCCAGCACAGAGTGCAAGCGGGAGGGCTCCGAGGAAGACGAAGGGGAAGATGACGAATTGGAGGGGGTTGAAGGCTGCCATCTGAGATGCTCGTGCTGTTGTCGACCAGCTTGGTCGCATCAGTTGAGGTAGTGGGGCTAATCCGAGGAATTGCTAACAGCTGAAGTGCTGTATCCTGTTGATTCACATTGTCGTCGCAATCGGATCTCGTCCGAAACGTGCCGTATGGATTCACTCGAATAACGTATCGTCTAGATACTATACTATAGAAAGGGAGGGAGAGTAAGATTACTGTTGAGGGTGGCACGAGAGGAGAGGGGATCCTTTACAATCCCAAGCAGGAGAGGAGACCCGAGGCCATGCCATGCCTGGCCCTCTCCGGCTAAACGGTGCAACCACCAACACGAGAGGGTGCTCAATAAACTTTCGATATCTTGCAGACGCGACAGCGCCGGCCAATTTTCACATGTCTCCTAGCTCGACTAACACGTATAGTACTTGAGGTAGATAACGGCCAAGGTTGCGGGGAATCTCCATTATGGGGTACCTAAGAGCTCAGCGCACTCGCTGTAGGTGTTCAATGGCTACATACCGCGTATACAAGTGACAAGAGGGCCTAATAGGTAGTACTAAGGCAAGATGGAACCTGCTGGGAAGGACCTCGAGTTTCCATTCGCCGGCGGCTTTTAGCGAGGGAAATGCGCCGGGAATTCTAGGGCCGACATCCATACAATTGAAGTAGGTACATAGTTAGGTAAGATAGGTACCGCGCATACCTAGCCGAGCTGATGTACTATGTATGGAGGTAACATAAGATCGAATCGAATGTCCTTACGTCAATGCCCACTTGCAATTGCCTCATATGCAGCTCGGATTACCACCTCACATATTCGAAGTACGACAGAGCGAAGTAAGAAGGGTCGTCGTGCAAGATAGAAACATCTGGAAACCCACACCTTGAGTCAACAGCCCAGGTCTGGGTTTGCCCTATCCTACGACAGCAACCGCATGTAAGTGAATTCAACACCCCTATTGGCCCTCTCTCGCCTGTTAGATAAGTGTGACTCTCATACTGGTAATCAACATCGGGATCGCTATGAATCACGTGTTCCAAGCCTACACCCTATGCAATTAAGTTATTTAAGTTAGCTACTAACCATAGTCTATAGGTAGTATTGCTCACTACCTAGAGCGGCAATCCTGAGCTCTGCGGCTTTGATGAATACCTCCTAGGTAAGGTTGGGTATCAGTTCTCATGCTGTGTACCGTGTTCTAGGGACTCGAACTTTATTGTGCCACGGGTGCCATCTCGACCCGTCGGGCTTTGCCGCACGCCTCAGATTGTCAACACATTGAGGCTTATCTACGCTTATACCCAGAAAAGTCGATTTAAGGTTAGACGTTTGTGACGGCTATAAGGCTTCGATCAAATTGTCACAATGTGTCAACAGCATTCCGGCGAGGCAGATGCCTCTTCATCTTCTCCAAGGGGGGCGGCGTACAATAGACCAGGCAATTCCCAAGAACCTTTCCCTTGGGACGCCGGGGTCTTTGACGCCCACTGTCACCCTACTGACACCATGGAGTCGGTAACAAGCATACCCAGTATGAGAGCACGTGCCTTGATAATCATGTCCACGCGATCCCAGGATCAAGACCTTGTGTCTGATGTGGCGTCTCAGCAGGGCATTAAGGACAGCAACCTACCTCTGCCATCGAGCTCTTCCAGTCCAGACCGCGTAGTTCCTTCCTTTGGTTGGCACCCATGGTTCTCATATCAACTGTATGACGATTCCTCTTCTAGCCCGACATATGATGGGACAGCATCGGGGAAAGTTGCACATTACGACAAGATCCTTAGTCCTTCACCATCTTCGAAAGATGCATCCTTCAGCGAAGGCCTGCCAGACCCGCGGCCACTCTCTGAGTTCCTAGAGGAAACAAGGGCACGGTTAGAAAAGTATCCTCTAGCTCTCGTTGGCGAAGTTGGTCTCGACAAAGCATTTCGGCTGCCCCAGAGTTGGACCTCTACCCATGAAGCCCAGCGCGACAAAGGACTCACTCCGGGTGGCCGGGAAGGTAGGACGCTAAGTCCTCACCGCGTACAGATGGCGCACCAGGCGGCAATCCTCCAAGCTCAGCTAAGACTTGCTGGCGAGATGGGCCGGGCCGTGAGTGTACACGGAGTTCAAGCGCACGGTGTACTGTATGACACGATAGCCGCGTGCTGGAAAGGGTACGAGAAGGATGTCGTATCCAAAAGACAACAGAAGCGGATTGCGCAGGGCGCAGAGGACTTTTCCAGTTCCTCCGATGACGAGGACGAAGATGACGCCTATGTTGAGTCTAAGAAGAAGCGGAAAGCACCGGGGCCGAAACCGTATCCTCCACGAATATGTCTGCACTCTTTCAGCGGCACCGTCGAGGTTTTGAAACAGTATACCCATCCTTCGATACCGGCGAAAGTCTTCTTCTCGTTTTCCATCGCCGTCAACTGGGAGACCGGTGGCGGCGACAAGACTGAAGAGGCCGTTCGGGCCGCGCCTGATGACCGCATCCTGGTCGAGAGTGACCTGCACTCAGCCGGAGAACCGATGGACCAATATCTGGAAGACGTCTGTAGGAGGATATGCAAGATAAAGGGGTGGGAGCTACGGAAGGGCGTTGAACAGCTGCGCCGGAATTGGAGAGAATTCGTGTTTGGGTAAAATCTTGGGATCTTCACAACCTCTTCCTTTGGCTTGCCAGTGCAAGGGTGACAAGTGATCCACTATATCTAACACATGATATCTGACTGCACCTCGCCTATGATCCCGACGCTCTAGCACCGCATAGGATGACACCATTGATTGGATAGTCCTAAGTCGCATTAGCATTAGCATTAGCATTAGCATCAGCAATTTTTCTCTTAGACGTCGTGGCGAAGGTCCCGATTCCGCATCTTTAGTCACGTATAATCGATTGTCGCCTGATTGATTAGGATACCCGTAGTAATCTTGTGAACATCATGAGTAGCATCACGAGTATGTATATCCTTCTCTCTCCGGTTCCCAAGACCAGTAGACAGCCGTAGCAATGAACCTTGAGAAGGGTTATGCTCAGACCTGGGTATTCTACCAAGGACATTCGTGCCTGGGAAGTCTGGCATGCTATCATACATATTACAAGACGGCAGAGTACGTCTGGCGTTTTGCTGGCCTAGCAATTTGAGAATAATAACTAAATTGTCTTACTATGGCTTGTCTATACCTTCAATTGTATCTAAGACTGCATTAGCTAAGCCGACTTCGATCGTCGGCTACAAGAGGTACTGAGAGACGCCTGATTATATAGTCTGTAGTCTATAACTAGGACTTAAGCATATGTACGTGACTAAGAATAGTCGAACCCTCGTGCGAACCGTGATCAGTCGACACTCTTTCATGTTTCATTGCTGGCAGAAGTGCCCTTGTCCGTAAATATGTTAGTCGGTGTTCTCATATGCGTCTTTCCAACGACGACAACTTGGAACAGAGAATGAATTAAACAAACTAATCAATTCCATGCATAGTACATAAAAGGTTTATGCTTGAAGCTATAATCGACCGGACTTAGCCGTGGAATGGGTATTACGCGCGGCGACGTAGGCTGAGAAAATACCAGATGACTGCTACTACGTAAGTGCAAGCTGGTGGCCAATGTTTTACTAATGATAGACATTGACGGGCCGTGCCCTGAACCCCAATGTGAAGGCTGGTAGGACACAGATACTCGACCGAGTTTGTTATGCTCGTAGGGTCCTCTATGGAGATGCTCATTGTGAACAACAAACTCAAGCTTCTGTAGCATCCCAGCTAGGGGTCGTCCGACCTGGAAGGATAGAAACCCAGTCTTAGCAATTCCTAAGGACGGGAACGATGCCTCTACACATACATAGTACACGGATGCTTCAACGTAGTCCCAAAAATGTATCGATGCTATCATGTGTATAGTGCTGCAATTGAGCGGGAAGGATATGAACTATTAGACTCTGTAACCAATTGCATTGAGCTTTATTATATCCAACAGAGCGGGAGGTTTACATCCATCGAGCGCGTACATACCTGCCTAGGTAGGTAGGTAGTCTGAGCAGGTCTACGGGGCAGGATGTGGATAACGTAAGCATCAACGTAGACGCTACCTAGGTACCTGTGTAAACATGGCCCCCACTTTGACAGGTCTGGATAGAACGGCCTAAAATGGCACTTGAACGCCACTTTCAACTTTTGCTATCTACTATGTATGTACAGCAGTAGGCCAGTGGCTACACATGTACTTCATTAGCTGGTAGCGAAAAGCCTTCCACTTATCTGTTCCAATTCGCTACACCTGGGGATTTCCCCCTTCACGTGTTCCCCCATCCTTTCGCATATCTTCTCAGCACATATTAAACAGAGGTAATAAATCGGTACCTCATCACCCTCGACCTTCCGCCTACGGCTACAAGTACAGTCCGATCGATGACCCTTTCGTTTGCCGACGGTCAATACAGGCATCATTTCGACACACCCTCCCCAGCCCTCCATCCGCTGTGGCATCGTCCCACATGCGCATCATCCTTGCACTGTACTACTGCATAAGACCGTCCGTCACAGCATTGCCTCCCCCCTAGAGTTCCCTAGCAGCCTAGTCACGGCTGGTTGGCATCTCCCCAAGTCCATCTCACACATCCCGCCTACTGTACTTACCGACGCGGTACCTCTGCCTGGCTCTCGCGGGAATTGAGATTGCTGTAGTGCCGGTGCCGGTGCCGGTGCCTCTTCCTGGTCCTGCTTACTTTCTATTTGACTCATCCTTATTAACTAATCCCTGGCTCTCTTCGCCTTGGACAGCTGCGAGAGAGACACGCCGAAGGCGTCGCTCCAAGCAGCGACATCCCGCGGTCTGCTGGCTAGCATTGGCTACATACGTGTGGTAGCTCTCTCACGTCTTGTGTGGTTACCTTGTACGTACACTGCGCCGCCGTCCAGACCAAACGTGCGTCTACCTGCCTGACCCCGTGTACGCGTGCTGTACCTGCTGTCCGTCGCTATCTGTTGCCCTCTTCTGGAGTTCTAGGAACTAGTCGAGTGCTGTATTTTACTTTGGCGGCTTTCGAAGGCTACCTAGGCCTGGAGTCGCACTACATAGGCTGGTAGGTACCAGGCGACTCGAATCTCCCGTACCGGTCGATCGGGAGGATAGATAACCTCTTGAGAGGCTGGGTCACTATTTGGGTGATATCAGGTCCGTTTGGCTCGGGATAGACTCTGGGGGCGCATGTGGCTGACCCTTGATCGCCATACCCCCTGCCTCTTCTCGGACCGCACCCCACACAAACGCGCGACACACCACATTCGTCTGTCCTGTGGTGAACAAATCTGAGAGCCCCGACGAGTCCCGTCCCAGATCTGCCCTCGCCCACGTCACGCCTATACTGCCCAGCCCTGCCAGCTGTGCCGGCGTGCTAAAAGCCTATCCTATCGCGAGCATGTACGCCGGCAACTATGCCTTTCCCAATAATGGCGCCCCACCACCAGCTCCCCAGAACCCTATGCAGCCTGGTCAAGGTCAAGTTCCTCCCAACCAGAGCCCGATGTACAATCCTCAGCAGTATTCCATGGGTGCGCAGCCCGGAGCTGGCTTCCCTGGCGCGCCTAACATGATGCCGGGTGCTGGTCCTGCAGGAATGATGCAGAATACCGGTATGCCGCACATGGCCGCCGCCAATGGCCCGAGTAAGCAGGCACCTTTCCTTGCCGTCCGGTCTTCTTTGTGTTTCTAGTCACATTCCACTCCTACGTTATCTTCCCTGCTGCCGGTCCCCATGTCTGAGGCGGCTGCTGGCAGTATCGAACAACATTCCTGCCCTGTCCTGTCAGGAGACACGAGTCCTTATGTAGTCTGAGCCTTGCGCGGGACCCGCGCTTATCAATGTACACAAGCACATCTGTCGCATGTGTTTCGTGCTGGTTGATATTCACTATACTGACGGCCTGACTCCGGATTAGTGCCCAACTATCAAACGCCGTATACAAACTCTCCGTATGGAGGCGGCATTCCCAGCTCCGTCGCACCGCAAATGAATGCCCCCCCGAACTACGCGATGGCAGGCGGCATGCCTATGCCCGGTTTCCCAATGCACCCGGGGATGAATCCACAGCAGCAGATGATGCAACAACGTATGCAGCCGCATCAGTCGAACCCTCCCGGCATGGCAACTCCTACGCCGCAGCGGTCCTTTTCCAGTCAACCTCCCCAAAGTACTCCAACGCCGAGCAACGCGCCGCCTCCCTCACAGGCTCAGGCCTCGACACCACAAAACGCACACGGCACGCCGCAGAGCCGCACACCGAATAACGCGCAGCAACAACCTCAACAGCAGCCACCATCCAACAATATTCATACGCCGCAAACCCCGACGTTTCCGGCATCGGTCCAGGGCACTGCTCCTAACGGCACGTCGTCCGGTTCGACACCGCTGAGTCCGGGCCCGGATCCGAGGGATAAGGAAAGATTAGGTTTGGTTTTGGATATCAACAATGAACTGCTGGTCGAGACCATGCAAATACAAAGCACGCAACAGATTCTGAAGAAGGAACGTGCGACATCTAATGGTAACGACGGTACTGCGGATGAATCTGAGAAGACCACAAAAGAGGAAGATCTCCTGGCGCAAGACTTTTTGCAGTAAGCACAGTTATTAGTCTTCATGAGTCCAAGAGGCTGACCCGTTATTATAGCTGTATGCGCAGACTTCAGGCGAATCTCCAATATCTAGCAGCACTGGCCGACAAGAAAGGTTCGGTAGCAGCTGCGCCGTGTCCTGCGTTTTTGAAGGCACCGCCTTTAAACACGGGAGTTAAATTAAGGGTACTCGGGCCAGATGGATCGGAAAGTAAAGAGCCATTGAATCGCGAAGAGACGGCTAGGCATGTCCAGGACCTATACAAAAAACTACAAGCTCTTTATCCCGGTATCGACCCGAACAAGGAGCCAACGTTCCCGATAGCTCCGGCGCGGCAAGGGACACAGGCGGCGGATGCGACGATCAACGCGGCAAAGCATCCCCAGACACCTAGTCAGCCTAGTCCCGATTCTGGAAAGCAGAAAACACCGAAGATGGCGACTTCGGGGCCGCCGCCATCCACCAATGCTCCTGCAGGATCCTAGTAAGGCGCAGACGACGAAGGTGGTGGTGCTGGCGGTGAAGCTGGAACGAGAATAGCGGGTTATGCGATATATAAGCCAGGGTAAAACCTGTCTACGAGCAGGGCGGGGGTTAGCGATTTTCTTACGCTGCTCCTTTCCCCCGTTCGTGACCAGGCCATTCTGTGGTAAAAAATTTTTCTTAGCACCACGTATAGACATAACAGACATACCCCGGGCTGAGGTTGATGATGTTTCTGTCGAAGCTATAAAGAAGGGGGTTTGGACTCGGAGTTAGACTTGCAAGGATGGCGAATCATTTTCATAGGGTTAAAAAATGTATATACCCAAGCCAGGGTGTTGTAAAGTATACTTAGTGTGCGGCTATCCTCTCGAATTCTAGCGTGCGCTAACAACGCCTCGGAATCATGCCTATGCTGCCGGGTGCCACATTACACGTCGAATGGAGGATCCTATTATGTATGCTGCACGCAAACGGTGAAGCCAATTCGTGGTCTGGTCTTCGGTTCAGAGGTGATCACGGTGTGATCTACAAACGGCCGACCAAACCAAGTTCGATATCTCGAGGATTTTCATAGCTAATGTAGGCAGTCGACGAGGCGGGGGAGCTCTACATAATAACCGGACCGTAGCAAATTATAGCACCCAGTGTATTGCTACTTATTCTTGGTGAAAGTGCTGCTGTACGGAATATGGTGGACATGGGTATACCTAGGTTAGGTATCTGCCTCACCACTACCTATTATAATCGTAGGTCGTGTTCTGGTACTGGACAACTGTGGACGAGGCAGATCATCCTACAAGGAGTAAGTGGAGTGAAAGTGCTTGGCAGTAGAGTCTATCTTCACTACTGTGTATTCATGTAGCATTGATTCGTCAGTTTCGTGGACTGTAGGATTAGGCTGCGGAACTGGATCGAATGCTGTCCTGCGACTTTTGTTTGTGTTAGGGGAGATTTGCCTGTTCTGGCGATGAGCATGGCCCGGTGGTGCCTGCGAAAGGCTTCGGACTGCTCTGGCGGCAGTGTGGTGAGGGCTCGAATCAGACGACGATATGGAGAAGTTCATGCACTAATGCTGCGAGCGTTGTTGTCGCCCGCAGAGGCTCTTCGCAGCCCAATCATCGCGTCGAGAGCAACCAGCACCACTTATGCTCGTGCATGGCGGCCAATTTGGACCTTGCCAAAGTCGGGAATTGAAAGTCGGTGGGATTGACAGGGGCAGGGGGGAACAGAGGAACAGAGGGGGAGGACGGGATGCGCGTATGTACGTAGTACCTACCTACAGTACAACCTCTGTCCTAGTCCATTGAACCTATCGGTCAGCCACGATGATGCCATGCCATGCCATGCTGCACATCCAAGTAACCGTCACCCGTAGTTACCTAGATATTTTCCCCTCTAATAACCTAAAGTCGGCTACCTACTGTGCGCTCACTGTATGGGTTTGTGTTAGAGGTGTCCGCGTGTGTATTTTTCATAGTCAGCTATATACCTACACAACAGAGACCCGATGATGAGATTGTCTTATGGTTCGCGGTTAACGACTGAATACAATATATATAGGCAAAGGCCAATAAGGAGCACTGGAACATCGAATCACATTCTAGTGTGAAGGTACCAGCTACCCGAAGCAGCCAAGGCTAGCAGGTACATACCATGAGTACATGAGCACTAACTCCGAGTCGACAGTTGCACAGACGCGCTAATGCAGGGACAGGCCCTTTTAGTGTCCATCGGGGGAGGGCGCTGGCCTGTGAGTGGTGGATGGGTGACAGGCCTCAAAGCGACCTGTCAGGCACTGGCTGGCCCGAACTGATAGTGCAAACACCTAGGGCAATAAACTCGTGAATAATTTGGCCTCGCTCATGATATGCAACGCGATGGGGAGTATGAGGAGGAGCCTCTCTGCTGAGTGCCAAGAAACCTCGATGCTGGGTTGGTCTGTTCGTCCTCCTTCTTCCGCGATGGCCTCCACTTGTCTTTGACCAAAACTCGCTTCCAGCCCATCCATACCTATGTAACCTGGACTGGACGCAGTACGCAGCAAGGAGTCGAAGCATAGGTAGCCGCTCGCTCAAACGATTGCCGCACCCGATACAATCCTTTTCGCTCGTTTGTCTCGTCGAGTCGGATCTTCTTTTTTTTTTTTTTTTCTATTTGCATTACAGAAACTCGAAGCTACCGGACCTGTACCTACTACCTACTAGATTACTAGATTAGCCATTGAGTTCTGCGTACCTAGCCTTGAATCTCGACCCGGAAGACCCATCACGGTCTGTTTACCCACTCGTCGAGTCGTTTCATTAAGCACCTTGTGGCCCCTCTACGAAACAACGATAGCGCCGCAAAAGAACTGCCCCTGGGATCTCTTTCTCTCTTCCCTTCCGTTCCCTTCCTAGGCCACGGATTCCAGGCTTGAGTCCGCGCTATTAGCTGCCTACCCTGTTAGCCTGCAGCGCTTGAAGGCTGGCAGATTTTCTAGAACAAAGCACGCCTAAGTCTTTAGCTGCCGTGTAACATAGCTCCCTGTCCTGAGTAGCGCGTCGGGTCGCCGTCGACTAGAACATTGTCCATGCAGTAACAGCTGAGGCCAAAGTTGGGAAAAGAAGGGGGCCAGCCGACATTCTTGCAGGGTCGTCGGACTAAAAATCCGCATTCCAGTCCATACCGACCATCCTGTTTCGAAAATCGCAATGGAGCGGGACCCCGAAAGCCAACAAAAAGATGCATCCTCGCCGACCAGTACGGTCCCAGCTTCGACCGCACCTAGCACGCCGAAAACACCCGTCGAAAAGGGCAAACGGAGGATGCCCGAGCACGATTCCCTCGTGACAGTCCGTCTGTCAGAGCCGCCTTCCCTGTCGGTGAATACAGACATCCCCATGCCACCTTCTCGAAGAAGCGTCTGGGGACACGAGTGTCGAGGCACGCCTACAAGTGCAACGACGCCTCCCGTGAAAGAAGAGGAAGCCACAACAGGCGATAAAGTTGATTTGAAAACGGCTACCGATCCCCTGGAAGACCCGCCGCAACAACTCTCAGACACTGGTTTGGGTGACGTTCCCGAAGAACAAGAAGCGGAAGCGGAAGCGGAAGCAGAAGCAGGAACAGAAACAGAAACCAACTATCCGATGGACGAAGAATCTGACACCGAAGAGGTCAACTGGGACGTATTGCAGAAGACGGAAGATGAGGTCAAGGATCATGATGACAATGTAGGTTTGCCTGTCAACTATGTTCTATTCTTATCGTCTTGTCAGCACTGCCTGCCCTAGCGGCTACATGGATGCTGACACAATTGCTTCTACGATATAGTCTACAGCGATGCTCCTGGCACGACTTGAACAAGAAAACAATAAACTGGCTACGAATCCGAAAAGCGTCAAGGTCAAGGTCATCGAACAGCCGGCGCCTCGTCGACCGAGGCCGCCCTCCATGGCACAGATGCGGGATATGGTCAACGGACCACCACCCATGGCACTGCGATACTCGGTGCTTCCTCCGCCGCCTATGACGGACCTCGAGTTTTACATGGCCCTCGTCAAGGACTACCAGCAGACTGCCGCCCGTCTTCCCACGCTGCTGTCCAAGAAGATCCGAAAGGGCATCCCCCCGCCGCTTCGAGGTGTCGTCTGGCAGAGTATGGCCAGTGCCCGCGATTCTGCGCTCCTGGAACAGTTTGACAAACTCTGCGGCGAGTCGAGTCCCTATGAGGGCCTCATCGGCAAGGACCTGGGTAGAAGCTTTCCTGGCGTGGAGATGTTCCGGGACCCCGACGGTGACGGGCAACGGATGCTGGGAGGAGTGCTGAAATGCTTCAGTCTTTACGACCAGAGGATAGGATACTGCCAGGGACTTGCCTTCCTGGTCGGGCCTCTGCTCATGCATATGCCAGAAAACCACGCCTTCTGCGTTTTGGTCCGGTACGTTCGAACCTGGGGATGCATTCGGTCAAGTATCAGTCAGTCAATTTCGAGAGCACATTGCCAAGCTAACCAAAGGATGGGACGACAGATTGATGGACCATTACGATCTACGATCATGCTTCCTGCCTGACCTGTCAGGGTTGCATGTGCGAATCTACCAATTTCGAGAGCTGCTCCGCCAGCTTTTGCCCACTTTATCGACCCATTTGGACGATCTCCAGGTTGATCCGGCCTACGTTTCACAATGGTTCTTATCGTTCTTTGCCGTGACATGCCCTCTGCCTATGCTGTTTCGCATCTACGATGTGATCTTCGCCGAGGGCGCGTCGGAAACGATCATGCGCGTAGCCCTGTCGCTTATGCGCAAGAACGAGAGCCGCATCCTGGCCTGTACAGAGCTCGAGGATGTTATGCAACTCCTATTATCACGCGGGTTGTGGGACTGCTATCATTACAATGCCGACGAATTCGTCCATGATTTCGTTAGTCTGTCTAGCGTCGTATCCAGAGAGAAATTAGCACAACTCGAGCAGGGGTGCCGCGAGGAAAAGATCGCCATAGCCAATCCCGCCCGAACGGCCGATGTCACCACAGCCGCCTCCCGCTTTTTGGGCCGTCTCTGGACCACAAGCACCTCCTCCCCGAAGTCTGCAACTCTGTCTCCGGGCCTCACTGCACCGTTGAGACCATTGAGTATGTTGCGCCGTTCTGCTTCGAAGCAGAGCCTGGCCTCGACACTGAATTCCATGGAAGCTAGCTCTTCCAGTGTCCTCAGCACTTCGTCCACCGATGCGACAACAGTGTCCCGCGATTCGTCGACCGCCGACGATTCGTCCCTCCGGGAATCGACTCCACCCGCCTCGAAGCAACAGTCTAGCCAGCATGCTGACAGAAACCTCCACACGCAAATCGAGGACCTGCTTACCGCCCTCAGCGAGCTGCAGCGCAATCATGCTCTGCTCGCTACTCAGCTCCAACGCGAGAGGGAGGAAAGGGATGAGGACAGGCAAGCTGTCAAGTCCTTGCTGAGCGGGCTAATAAAGAGGAAGGCTGGCGGCGAACCGAGCGAGGACGCTCCGGATATCGCACAGGATGGCAAGTCGGAGGGGAAAGAAACTCTTTCTGAAGAGGAACTGTCCCGACTGGTAGATGCGGTAGAGTGCCGCTTTACTACACAGCAGGAAGGGCAGGATAGTGAATCATCCGTATCGATCCAGGCCAAGTCAGAACTACGCGATGAGTTGACGAGGGCGAAGGATCATCTTACGGCCGAGATGTCCAAGACGCAGCTCCTCAATCGCCGTATCGAGGAGCTCGGACAAGAGGCCAACACAATACGGGAGGAGCTTCGGGAGAGTCGCGCCCACGTCCGAAATCTTCATCAGGATAAGCAGCGTCTCGAGAAGCAAGTGCACACTCTGCGTGGGCGCGTTTCGGCCGAGTCGCCCGGCGCAGCACCAGAGGCTGGCGGCTGGTTCTCGTCAGCGACCACAGGCCTCACCGCCGGCGGTGGCAACAACGCCAGTGGCAGTGGGACCAATGGTCTCCGTGAATTGAAGCTCGTACGTAGCAAGTCGACACCTAGCCAGTCACCCTTTGCTGGTGGTCACCGCTCTGCGTCGCTGGCACGGGCGCAGACGGAACCGGTGACATCTTCGAACGAAAACGATGCTCTGGTCATGGAGCTAGTGCAGGCCAAGACGGCCGAGGCCGTCGCTCGCCAGGAAGCGGACGAATACAAGCAGAAGCTTGAGAGCCTGCGGAAGTCTCACGGACTCGCCCCCGGAGATTCGCCTAACGGTGCGGCGTCGGGCGGCATGGGGATGTTCGGGAGACTCACAACCTCGATGACGGATGCGGGTGGCGGTGCTAAGAGTCCCGTGCCCACACCGACAACGGCAACAACTGCCAGCACCACTGCTACTACGAGTAGTACCGGTGGCGGCGGCTTCTGGGGATGGCGACGATAGTCGCTTCTCTTGCCGCCCCTCGCACGGCATGGTCAACCGGAACGCCGTGAACGAGGCAAGATTTGGCGTCGATTCTTATTCCTTTCTAGCAACGCGTGTGGTCGGACGTGTGACACCATTACATTAGAAGCACTCGAAGCGTATTTTCTACGGGCGAGCCGCTGTCATGACTTGCATTTCTGCACGGCGTCGGAGCTTCACATTTACCCCACACTGTAATTACTTACCTACCTGTCGTTGGCTCTGCATCGATACATAGGACGTGAAGTGTGGCCGAGCAGCATCATATCATTTGTTTCTTTTGGCATTCGACATTTCATCTGGCGCGGGTATATAACAACCCCTTCCAATAGGGATAGAAGAAGGAGCAGGTAAACATGGAAGTGAAAGAAAGCAAGCAAGCAGCTTTGGAAAGGCAGCAGGTGTAGATAGCTCTGGCTTGCTTGATGGCCTCTACTAAGAGAAAGTAAAGTAAAGAAAAGAAAAGAATAGAAAAGAAAAAGAATCGATGATATCCAAATACAAATCGCCGTGTCCCTCGCAGTGCCCTATCTTGGACTGTGTTGCTGAACTGGGGCGAGGATAAATGCCCTTTCAGCTAACCAGACCTGCCTCCTTACATTCATCACATGCGCGTAGATTATTCAGCTTCTCTATCTATTCAAAGCAGGCGTAAAAGGCTACGAGTTGTGTAGAAAAACCTGAATGGCTAACTATCTGAAACGGAGCCTGGTCAAAGGCGCCGATGTTTCGCTTAGATAGATGACGAGCCCGTAGGCTGGATGAGGTCAACTGCCCTAACTAGCAAGGCGAAGATGGGCAAGATTTCTCGAAGATGACATTTTGGTCGGCGAGTGCGTGATGCGTCATTCGGGCTGAACCTGTCACGCCAGCAGGAAATAGCTCCGGCAAATGTCCACAGCCCTTCCCCCAATAGGTAATTTTTATCGATGGAGAGGTGGTGGTGTCGTGTGCTTAGCGGGCTATCACATGCGACCTAGGCCAGGGAGTGACGACACCAAACGGGCACCGCGCTGTTGGACAAGATAACGGTATCACAGCATTACCTAAGGTAACATGTCTTTTTTTGTAGCCGAAGGGGGTTCTCGTTCATTACCTAGGTCAAGACCTCAGAGGGAACATTTGAGAAGTCAAAGGCCCCTTTTAATCAGAGCTGTTCGATAGTTCCCATGCAAAGTCGCAGATTGAAAGGAAGCATCCCGAGAAGTCGTTTGCATCCGTGTGTTTGGTCTAATCCATCCAATCAACCAAATTCGCCTGATGTACAAGTAGGCTACCTAGGTATGGAACTTGATCGAATGGTTTTCGTCATCGGCGATGACCTTAGGTATGATAAGGCCGGCCAGCCAGTCGAAACGCTTCCAATCGTTGGACCGGCGGTCGGCTTGTTTTTCTCTCTCTCAAACGGGGTACTTATACGCTACCTGGATATAGGCATTCATTGGTGTACCTCGACTACTACATAGGTACTACCTCCACGGATTGATCCAGTTATCTAGGTACGTTATACGTACATAGGCAGGTAGGTACGCGCATAACACACATTGCATCCCGCAAGGTACCTGATCAATCAGAATATGTAGGTGACTACCTACCTGGGTATGTAATCCGTAGACAAGCCCAGAAAGAAGAGAAAGAGAAAAAGGCAGCTGCATGGAAAGGAAAAAAAAAGCGGCGCGTGTAGGGCGCGGTGTCTATCAATCTGTGGGAGTCCGTGGGAGTCGGGGTCTGTCGCGTGGCTCCCTACAACAACAGCAGCAACAGCCTTGATTAGTACCTACCTACAGGGCAACGAGCGGTGTTTCCCCCAGGTGGGTAGGTGGGTTGGCAGGTGCAGCGGGTTGCAGGTTGCAGGTTGCAGGTGCAGGTGCAGGTGCTCGAGCTTCATCAATCGTTCGGTGTATCAGGGCATCAGGCAGACAGACTTCCAGCTGTTCCAGCCAGGTCAGGGTACCTATTAGGGGGTCATTGGAACTGGTAAGAGGTAGATGGATCAGGGTCAACTGCACAGGTAGCCCTATAGTATAGAGGTATCAGGGTCAACTGGTATCAGGGTCTCAGGCTGTCTTGTCTGTCTGTCTGTCGGGGGGCACGGAGGGTGGTGGCGTGGCGTCATGGTCACAGAGGAAGAGGAGGAGGAACCGAGGACGAACGAACGAGCCCACCGGACACTGGACCACTCACTAGCCACATCCATAGGTCTGCTGTTCCAGTAAACCAAGCTCTAAAGCTAGAACTAAATATTGATGAAATCACTCCTGAACTACCTCTGCCTGCTCCGCCTCCAGCTTGCTTGCTTGCTTGCTTCATCTTGACCAATCCATATTCTGTTATCCTGTCCAGTCCAGTCCAGAACCTGTAACATACCTGTCCAATCCGCATTCCGAATTGCCTCTCTCACACTCAAAACCAACAGAAAGCCTCGTTGCTCGAGTGTTCCTCTTTCCGCTTCTTCCTCTCCCCCCCAGCTAATCTAATCTATCGACCCTACCGCCAGGTAAGCTCTTGTCTCATGTGCACACGGTCCCTCTCTCCCCCCCCAGACCAATTTTTTATCTTATTCTCTTCTTTATTTACAAGGTGAAGGTCGGACAGCAAAACGTCGGTTTTCTCACCCACAAAACAGAAAGCAAAAGCATCCGGCTAATCCGACCATACTGCCAGACCAAACCTAATCTCCATCTCCTGAGCACGACCAGAAATATCCGCATCTTTTCCACCCACCACGCGATAAACACGCTTTCGCAATGTCCAACCCTGCAGCTGAGCCATCTGCCAATGGCAGTTCTGTCGACTCTCTGAAAGGCAGTAAGGTGAGTTGCTTGCCGTCCAAGCTCGAGCTCGAGCTCGAGCTCTATCTACAGAGCCTGGGCCCTCGCTGCTAAAGAATCTTGTCTGGCTAACGCATCATCAAAAGTTGTCTCAGAAATCCAATACACCAACGACATCATAGTCGGTCGACGTCATGATAACTAACATCGTCCCGCCACAGATGCCCAGGCCGCCTACGACCAGATTGCAACTGGTACGTGCCCCGTTTCGCGTCGCCGTTATTGACATGATGTTGTTGTCGCTAACACGCCCCCGTCGCAGGCCCCGTTGCTCAGAACGTCAAGGATCAGAGCGCGAAGACAGGTGCCGAGTTCTCCAACCTCGCCAACGCCCGACAAACGCCTTCGCATCCCGCGGCTACCGGCCAGCCACTGACTCACTACCACTCCTTCTTCTCCGAGTTGCTGTCATGGAACAACCCTCGTACGTCTTGAACTGCTCGCGTGTGACCCCCGGCCACCGCCATACTGATAAGCTTCTACAGGTGCCTCTGCTATCGCGTACGCGTCCGTTGTCTCGTTGATCTTCGTGGTTAGGTACCTCGATGTCGTTCGATACGCATTCAAGCTCACCTGGATGGCCCTGGGTATTACCGTCCTAGCCGAGGCCGCTGGCAAGGCCCTTCTTGGTAATGGCCTGACTTCCCAGATCCGACCTCGCAAGTACTATACCATCCCCCGAGAGACGCTCGACGCTATGATCGGCGATGTCCATGAGCTCGTGAACTTCTTCATTATTGAGGCCCAGCGGGTCCTGTTTGCTGAGAACGTCGGTGCCTCTGCTGCTGTGAGTACATGTCACTAGTTTGTATATCAAGCCGTTACAAGTTTTGCTAACTGCCGGACTTATAGGCTGCTGTTGGAGCTTTCCTGTCGTACTACCTCGTTAAGATTGTGCCGTACTGGGGTCTCGCTCTGCTTGCCACCACCGTCTTGTTCTTCGCTCCGCTGGTCTACACCACCAACCAGGAGCTGATTGACCACCACCTGAAGCAGGCCTCCGACGTGATCAACAGCCAGACGGAGCAGCTGCGCCAGGTTGCTAGCAAGCACACCTCGCAGGCGACTGAGATCACGAAGCAATATGTAGGCGACTACACTGCCAAGGCCCAGCAGATGATCCACGGCCGTTCGGGCTCCCCCGAGGCCGCCCCGAAGCGTGCTCCCGTGCCCGAGGCCCACCTGAAGGAGACCGATTTCCCTGAGGCCCCTAAGGAGGAGTTCAAGAATGGGGTGTCCGCGGGCCACGGCGAGGAGGAGCCCCTGATTGCCGCCTAAATGCGGCGCCAAACCAAACCATCTCTCCTCAACACATGTACACAGAACAAAACCCACCCGACTGGCACGGCATGGCAATTTGACATGACTCATGGCATAGAAGAGACGCGTGACGTAGCGAAGTACTGAGGCTTCTTCCGACGGGAGCCAACGGCCCTCGTATATGACTTTCATTGGCAATGGTGATGGGGGCAACCAGACGGGGCGCGCGTGGGATTTATGAAGTTTACATTAAAGAAACGCTTTTTTCCTTTTCTTTACCGACTTTTGCAACGAGACACAAGATTTTGCGATGGTCTGCGGGACCAAATGGGGCCGTCCCAGGTTCACCGAACGGGGGGAGACTATTTCACTCGCGGTTGATTTGAGGGTTACGAGGGGTGAGGAACTTGAGAATGAAAGTACGCTAGGGATATGTGAGACGAGGGGAACACTGGGGAGAGCAGTGTGGACTGAGAATGACTCCTACAGCAGCTGTAGTGGGGACGGGTAGAGGTTGTTTGGTGTTAGAGGGGGAGAGAGCAAGCAGGGGTTCGTGTGGTGTGGATGCAGGTGTGAGTGTGGGTGTGTGTGGACGTAGTAATATCATCTGTTCTTCTAATTCATCCTGTTAACCTAACCTGGCAGTCCCGAATTGTTCGTGATCGTGTGAATATCGTCTTCTGGATCATGCGTAGCCGTCCATATATATACGCCCATACTGTTAGACCATAGGTCTGAAAACTTAGCCACCACTCTTGGTGGAAAATGACAGGACGCCAAGGGATAGGATATCGGGGCTGCCCTTACGGATAGATCCGTGTTTCTTTATTGGAAGACGCCAGCCAACCAAGCCAGTAGGGCAATGATCGATTAGGGGACGAGGGACAAGGCCTCTCTCTTCTCCAGTACTGATTTATTCTGCAGCCAGCCAGCGGCCATCCATACATACCTATCTACGTGCCCAACGCTCGCTATCTACATCGCATCGGCGAGATCCCGCCTAAGCAAGTACCGACCTAACTAGTTAGTAGATAAGCCAACGACAGGCTTGCCCAGTAGGTCCTGGTACCAGCACACACGGTGAGAGAACAACTTACCTACCTAATGTGGACTGAAGCAGGACCTCGCTGTGAAAATGCCTATAGTTTTTTAAGTAAACGTGAAAGGCAACGCACTAACTAGGTAGGCTCGTGGGTTCGACTGTTAACCGTACCCACAGGCATATATATATATATATATATATCAAGGCAGACTTACTTACCATTGACTTTGATTTCCGTTGGTGAGTAATCTGATTAATTCTCGATGTAACAGCCACAACGGATGAAAGCGTCCTCTTTCACATGGATGGCATACGGAAAACGAAGAAGAAAAAAAACCATTCCCTAATCACGGAAGACGTTGGCATATGGTAAATTACGCATGTACAAACTCTCGCAATATTCATTCCGTGAAGAGAGCACTATGTTATATAGCAGGCGGCCCGGCTAGCTAGCTACCCCAGGCATAGCAAGCAAGACTCGATTCCGTAGCCTACGAGAATACCTAGTATCGTGATATATAGGGGAGAAGCATGCCCGTTTAGCCTCGGTCTCATGGGAAAGGAGAACCTCGAGACTTGGCAACAGGAGTGGGAAGATTGCAAAAGGAAAATAAAAAGTGACTGTATACGTAGTATAATCGATCCACGAACCCATCCCTCTTCCCCCCCGAATTCGTTATCATTAATTTTGCCGGCTTTCCCTTCTTGCTCTTGTATATAGCTGAGTAATGCTCAAGCGGTCCACCTCTCCAAGCCAGGTATATCGAACTGGGCAAGCGGTTTATCTCCTCTACTCGCTATCGTCCATAGCAAAGTCATCACTCTGGTCGTCATCATCCTCGTCTACCTGCACGTCGTCTTCCTCTTCCTCGTCATCATCGTCGTCGATGACATAGACCGGCTTCGCCTTCGCGGTAGCCGCACGACCGGGCCTGCTGCGGGCCGCGGGCCGGGGCGGGGGCGAGTCGGGCTCCTCCATCTCCACGTCGTCATCATCGTCATCGTCCATATCGAAGGCGTCCTTCTTGGGCTTCGCCTTCTTCTTGGCCGCATACGCCTTTGCCGCGGGGGATAACTGCACGGGCTTGGACGCCGCCGCCTTCTTTGGTGCTGCTTCCTTGGTCTTTGTCGCAGCTGGTCGCCCACGGGGCTTTTTGACTGCTGGAGCGTTAGCCGCAGAGGCCGTGGCTGCTTTTGACTTTGGAGGTTCTTCGGATGATGTCGACGACTTGAGCTTGCTTGTTGAGGGCTTGGAGACAGCGGGAAGATCATCGTCGGACAAGAAACTGTCCAGCTCGTCACCACGGACATTCTTGTGCGGAGACCTGGCCAGCAACTCGTAGTTGGTGTCATCGTTGCTGTCAAGGTCCAGCACGGGCTTCGAAGGCTTGTTCTTGACCTTCAAGGTAGTGTTACCATGGCTGCTCTCTGGACGCGACATGGAAAACAGACTAAGTCGACCAGTCTTGTTCTCAGATGAACCCGAGCCGTTGTTCGTGATGCCCTTGACCAAATCACCAACGTCGCCCAGCATCTTGTCATCGCCATCGCCATCGCTCTCGGAGTCGTCATCGACAATCCAGCTCTTAGCCTTACTAGCCGCAGCTCGTTTACTCCGGGCGTTGGTAGGTGCAGGCGCAGGCGCAGGCGCTTCGAAATCTGATTCCTCAGACGGTGCTTTCTCCTTCTTGGCAGGTTTCTTGAGCTTAGCAAAGTCGTCATCCGAAAACGGATCCGAGTCCTGGTCCGAGTCTCCTGCTCCATCGACGTTCATGGTTCCCTTAGCCTTCTTCTTGGCCTCGCCATTAAACATGGCAGCGAAACGTTGGACAGACTTCTGTTTGACCTGTTCCTCCTTTGGCTTAGGTGCAGCCTTGGCCGTCGTTGCCGCCGCCCCCTTCGGGCCTGGCCTCGACCGAGGAGCGGGCGCCCAGTCGTCGTCCTCACCCTTTTTGGGGCGACCACGACCAGCACCTATCTTCTTGGACTGACGTCGGCCCATCTTGCGAATGCCAGTCTTGATTTCGGCGTCGAGGCGAAGCTGGTTCTCCCACTCGGCCTCGAAATCCTCAAGGTCCTTGCACCAGAGATCCTTCTCACTAAGCGCGTCAAGCTCATCGTGCTCGGCCTTTTTCTTCGCAATCTGGTCCTTGAGACGATCCAACCGTTCTTGAGTGAACGACCAGATGGGCATCTATTGAGTTGTTAGCCGTCGTTCCCGACTTGACACGGGGGAGTCATACCGAAAGGAGATAATCGTAGCCTCGCGCGTCTGTATCTGCTTCTGTTTCTCCCTCGCCCTCTTCCACGCCACCTTCCTCCTCGTCCTCCTCCGACTTGGTTCGCTTGTCCTGGCCTCTTGAAAAAGCTTCATAGTTCCGCTTGCGGAGTTCTTCAACGACGATCTGCTTTTTCTTGCGGTTCACCACAAGCTTGTTGTCCATGATCTCTTGAACGAACCTAGCCTGGTTCTTTAACTTGCGGTAGTCTGAGTCGAGGACGCCCAGCCAGTGAGACTAGTTATGTTAGTATAGTATTCCAATGCACGTCAAACCGGCGAGCAACGTACCTTGCGCTTTGCGTACATGTCTAGTCGATAGACGTAAAACTCTTCCAAGATGTCCTCGACCTTGTCGTACTTATGAATCCTACCAGTCGTGTCGAACGCAACCAGGTTGGACGTCGCAATCTGCTTGACAAGCTTAAACTTCTCGAGGAGACCCTCTTGTAGAGCCTTCTCCATGTGCTTTTCGTCCATCTGAATCTCGAAGTGAACGTTGTTGTGGTCGTTGAATTCTTTGTAGTCCTTGATGAACGACGGAGCCTTCTCGGCCCGAATGATTTCCTCCAGCTTCGCTTTGAAGTCGTCCGTCCACATGCGGACGGGCAGTTCGGTGATGATGACCTCGTTAGGCTTCTTGTCATCCTGGTATGCGATACCGTTGAATTGGTAACGGTGCTGGTCAGCGGCATGAGCCGTGCCCTTCCAGCCTCTGAACCAAGGAGTCATCGTTGCGAATGGCTTCTCATCGTCACCATCCATACGGCCCATGCGTCGCTTCAGGTTGTTGATGATATCTACAGGGTGGTAATTTGGAATTGACGTGCTCCATCCAGTGCCGATACCGTCTGCTCCGTTTACCAGGACCATGGGAAGAATTGGGACGTAGGTCTTAGGTTCGATCCTCTTTCCATCCTCATATAGGTCGTCCAGAATGGGTTCGTCTAGCTGCGAAAAGACACGGCGGGCAAAGGGGGAAAGACGAGTGTGGATGTAACGGGCGCTGGCAGCATCTGAACCACCCGCAAGACGGGAACCGAAGTTACCGCTTGGTTCGAGACAGTTGACGTTGTTGGAGCCGACAAAGTTCTGTGCTAGACCAATGATTGTTTGCTGCAAGGATATATCACCGTGCTGGTAAGCAGTCTGCTCAGACACGTAACCGGCTAACTCGATGACCTTCTTGTCCTTGGTCAGATTTCGCTTGAAGCAGGAATAGATGACCTTTCGCTGACCCGGCTTCAAGCCATCAACAACCGAAGGGATAGACCGCATGTTGTCAGCCATACTAAACAGAATCAACTCCTTGTTGACAAAGTCGTCGTATGAGACCTGCCTCGTCGTGTGGTCGAGGAAAGTTCCAGGTACGAAGTTTCCAAGCCATTCCTTACGAGCATCCGCCTTCTTCTTGGAGAAGGCAAGCTCGAACAATTCTGCCTCTTCTGGTCTCATGATGCTAAACTGTTTGAGATGTTTGTCAAGATCATTGAAATAGACCTGGGCGTCCTCGTTTGAGCTGGTACCCAAACCCTTGAAGTACTTGGAGTGCCACCGCCTGATTTCAGACTGATGAGAATTCTTCCATTCCTCATACTGGGGCTGGTTGAAAAATGACAAGAGCCTCTGTGGCTTCTTCGGGTTGGGTCCCTGCCAAACCTTGACGATGGGCGTGATGAATTCTTGGAAGAAGTCCGGTATCTTGAGTAGCGAAGGATACTGGACTTGGAGAAAATTGATGAGAAGACCCTTAATGTGGCTACCGTCGTGATCCTGGTCGGCCATAATCATCAAGTGTCCATAGCGCAAGCCTTTTGTGTCGCTGTACACCTGCTTGTGCTTCAAGCCAAGGAACTGTTTGATGTTTTGGATTTCCTGGTTCTTGGAGATCTGCTCGATCGAAGCATCACGAACGTTGAGCATCTTACCTCGAAGAGGGAAGACACCGATTCGGTCAGGATCCAAGATGGCGCGACCGGCGACGGCCAAACTCTTGGCAGAGTCTCCTTCAGTCAGAATCAGGGTGCAGTCAGGGCCATGCTTGGTGCCCGCCAAGTTAGCATCGACAAGCTTGGCGTTGCTGATTCTCGAACGCTTGTTGCCGTCACTCTTGGCCAGCAACTTATCGGCCTTCGCATCCGCGAAAGAGATGATGTTGTTGATTGCATCGGTCTGGCCGATCTTCTTGAGGAAGCTATCGGTCAACGGGCATTTGCTCCCAAACTGGCTCTGCTTGGTCGTCATCTGCTCTTTGGTCTGAGAGTTGAACGCCGGATTTTCAATCAAGCAGTTTATGAAGATGAAGATGTGGTTCCGGATATGGTTGGTCTTCAAGGAATGGCCCTTCTTCTTCTTGTTGAGCGTTTTCAGGAGGGATTCACAGATCTGATCGGCAATATAGTTGACATGAGAGCCACCCGTTGTGGTCGCAATGTTGTTCACAAACGACACCTGCTGAAACGAACCATCCGAGACCGCAAAGGCTATTTCCCATCGGGGGTGAGCCTTGTTGTCCTCGAGAATGACCGTGGAACTAGGTTCTGTGCCCTCCTCGGCACCTTGTTCGCGAGCTATAGCCTTGGCATACATCTCACAGTACTTCTTGAAGTCCAGTTTGATGTGGGTGTCGTTGAGATAGACCTTGACGCCACGGACCGTACCGGCCATATCATAGACACGACGGTAGAGCAACGACTCGAGGTCATCATCGATACCATCGGCCATGCCAAACCTCTTCCAATCCGGTGTGAACGTAACGCGGACAAAGTCGCTCGTCTTGCTGGAAGTGATCTTGGGTTTGTCCATCCTGCTCATGTTGTCTCTCCATGTCTGTTTATATCTCTTGCCGTTCTTGGAATCTTGACACTCGAGAGTGAACTCAGTACTGAAAACGTTGCAGAGCTTTGCACCATATCCGTTTCGACCACCCACGGTCTTCTTCTCGTCGTCGTCGAAGTTGGATCCGGCGAGAAGGTGGCCAAACACGAGTTCTGGAATATAGACTTTCTCTTTATCGTGCATTTCCACGGGGATACCTTTACCGTTGTTCTCCACCGTGATCCGGCCTTCCTCGCGGTTTATCGTGATCTTCATGGAAGTCATGGTCGGGTCTCGCTGCTTGTTGTCCGCAGCGTTGACGAGAATCTCGTCAAAAATCTTGTACAGACCGGGTACGAAGCCAACCTTGGACCGGAGCTCCATCTGGGTGGTTTCCTTGTTGAAGACCCACATCTGTTGTTCCATGCGCTCAACCGAGCCGATGTAGGTGTCAGGCCGCTTGATGATGTGCTCCAGCTGCGTCAGCTTCTGGTAGGTTTCCGTCGCGGTTTTCTTCTTTGACGGCTTCGCGTCAGAAGCGCCATCGAGCTGCATGCTATCATTCTCTATCTCGCCCAGGGGTTTACCACTGGACTTCTTGGGAGCGGGAGCCTTCTTCTGCTTCTTCGCACTCGGCGGCGTGTGAGAGAAGCCCGAGTCGTCTTCGTCATTGTCGCTCTCGGGCTTTGCGCGCTTTTTGGGGGCGGCTTTCGCCGACTTCAGAGTTGTCTGAACCATCTTCTTCGGAGCAGCCTTGGATGCAGTCTTCTTTGCAGCGGCCTTGGCCTTTGGTTTCTGCACGGGCGCAAGATTAGTACTGTAAATGGGGCGCGCCAGGATGTGTGAGTACGTGTTTTATATGAAAATAGAATGTGGCACATACAGGCTCGGGCGAAAAGCCGTCAGACTCGTTTTCGAAGTCATCAAAGGGCGAGTCGTCCATGATCTCGGAGTCCATGATGAAGGATGCAGAGACTGGCGCAGAGGTAAATTCGGCGTCAGGAAGAGGCAAGATCCTGCGCGCAAGCTGGCAAGGCTGGAGCAGGCAAACGAATGTGGCAATTGACCAGAATTGCGCAAGAGGTTCATGTAAACACAGGAGGGGGAAGGGTGGGAAAAAAAAGGAAAGTGAATGGATACTGGGCCTCGCACGGGTCACAGCGTACTCCTGTATTCAAAATAAGGGAGAAGGGGTGACGACGGTGGAAGTGGGATCGAAGGTGGTTGTTATTGTGGTGTATGTAAACAATTCCCCTGCACGGCTCCAAAAGATCGCGTACGTTGGTCCCGTCCACTGCCACTGTGGGTTCGAATGCAGGTGATCTAAGCGCGTTTCTTGTTGTGAGGTGAAAATTACCTGTGCGACGCCATATCTGTACGGACCATGTGTACCTACCTAATTAGCCACACTCTCAGACGGGCTCTGTGCGTTTATTCCGGCGCCACAGAAACCGCCACAAAAGACCGCCACAAAAGACCGCCACAACGAACCGCCACATTCGGTATGCAAACTACCTACCCAAGTACCTACCTATTAGTTAGGTCCTATTGCCATTACAATGTAGGTACTGTCCTTCCAGTCCCTGCTGAGCTCTCTGCGCAACCTACATTGAAATAGTAATGTTCTCGCGGGCCTGCGGTCCCTTTTGCTGCCACCTAATTGGTGACCACTTCACAAGGTATCATGATGCTACCTATCATCGAGTCATCGCTGTTGTTGTCGGTGGTGGTGTATAACCTACCTACCCATGTGCGTCTATCCTCTGCCATCGTGGTAGGCTAGGTAGTACGCCATGCCATCGTTCAATAACACGCTGATTGGACGGCATTACTGCTCAGTACTATCCAAGATGGGCACCTGCTACTGCCACTACCACTACTACCACCGTACAGGTGGTTGTTGGACTTGAGCTCAGTCAAACGCTGGAGGTGTGTTGTCTTGGGTCAACTCAAAGCTCCAAGCACTTCAATGGGGACATAGTCATCAATGATTATTAGTCCGACTCTGCTCGCAACCCCGTCCATCCCCCGTCTGCATCTAACCTCAGAATCCTCGCTTAACTTGTAGCGGTGGCCTTCTGCTTCCATTCCCTGCCTCCTGTCCCACTACAACACATGGCCTTCCAGGGAAGTTACCGCCAGTAATTGGAGTGTTATTCTCCGCTGCACATGTCCTGTATGACACTACATACCTAATCCTACCTACTTACCTACCTACCTAGGTACCTACCTAAAGCTCACTGATGGTTCCCGGAGTGCAAGGAGACAGACCTAAATTTCCCGAAGTCAACTGTGCACACCCGGCGCTTTGTTACCTCCTAGGTACAATGTTGCACCCCACATGAGAATCAGCGAATCCCCTTCCTCCTGTCATCCTATGCGGTACAACGAGAGCCACGGTGCAATCATCATCTGAAACCCTGCTTCCTTCCAGAAACAGCCTTGAGGCTTGTGTGCGAGCCTCGATGTTCACCCCCTTCGGGAAACTGAGAAGGCGAGCGAGCCGACGAGGGCCCATCGCCCATCGCCCGTCGCCCTTCGCCCGTCGCCCTTCAATGCCATCCGCCTCTCTTGCCGTCGGATCCATTCCCCTTCCCTCCAGAATACCTGTGGTCGCAGCCGGGATATCCTTTCCATCCTCCCGTCTTTCTAGAACGAGTGGGGCATGACCTGCTGCTGGCGGAGCTGCCAGACTGGGTAGATGACAGGAGAGCGTGATGCGTTTACCTCCTGAGGTAGGACGGAAAGCTCCATCTCAAGTCTCGTCTGCGCCTCGATGATCACTGAGGCCACTACTAGTGCCGATGTGCTTACGATCCTACCCAAATCAGACGTACCCTTTTTATTTTTATCCAGTGTACGCGTTTGTAGGCGTCTATTTCGGATGATGCTTGGATGTTCGGTAGCGTCACGGAAAGCCGCAGCGCTTGGTGCGATTAGAACCACAGATGCTAAAAGACAAGCTCAGGGGCCAGAGGACTCGAGTTCATCCTGCATTAAGCAGGTAGCATACAAAATGCCTGCCCAGCTTTAGGTATGCCGAATTTCTCCTGGCACGGTGGGCGGCAGGGCTCGCTTGCTACTGGGTACCTGGGTGGCCCCATATTTCCGATGAATTTACGCCGGGCGTAATGGATTTACCCCTGAGTTACGGGCGTTATGAATGGATATACGTACAAGGCATGTAAGTATATACCCACATGCGTCAATGTGTATTTGTATGTGTGTCTGGTATTACCACGAATAGTCAAGATAATAAGTCAAGTTTCGTTTCAATAAAGCGGGTTGGCGGTTAATACTCACTTGCCAACCAGGTATTTGATAGACTAATCATGGAATTATCAAGGGCGCTTTGCTTTCTTTTTTTAGATGTCGAGTATCCGGTTCCAGTGTTTGTGGCCTTGTGGCAATGTTGGGAAGTTTGTGGTTGTTTGCGATGTGCAAGGGCGTACCTTTGTGTTGAAAGGGACATCTTGCTACCTACAAGTAACTGATATAATGGGCTAGATTCAATTCCTGGGATGACTATGTATTGACATTCACTTATCAGGTAACATATTTAATGTCGCCGTCAGAGATCCTCGAATTGCCCTCTACTGTTGATTTCTGAATGATCGAGTATTCGTTCCCAGTGCTTGCGGCCTCACGTGGCAATGTTGGAAGTTTGCGGCTGTTTGTAGTAGGCGGGAGCGCACCTTTGTGTTGGGAGAAACATGTTACCAGCAGCGAATATGGTAAGTCACCTTTAATTCCCGGCAGCGCTGTTGGTATTCACTCATCAGGTAACCCATTTAAAGGAGAGATAAGCCCCTACTCTAGGCTGGATTCGTGATATCTTCAAGTCACATTCCTACGCCACGGTCTCCTGTCTCTTGTCTTTCAACTGCCGCTGTTGAGCCAAACGCTTTGCTTTTACCTGCCTCATCACAACCAGCCCCGTGGCGAGACCGCGCCCCAGTAATCATTCAATCTGGGATCCAAAGTATCGTTTTACAGTGGCATGATCAATCAGAAACTGCAGTGATTGTTCTTTCCTCCCAGGACGGATAGTACTACGCCTCTCTGTTGCTCTCGGACAATTCTTCCCATGCTTGTACACAGCAGAGCTCGTGGAGGGAAACACGCGCGGATGTGGTGACAGCCTACAACCTCCACATTTCCAGCAAGCTTTACCGACGGGAAGTCCCTTTAAGCTGTTTCCCATCTTTTTCGAAAAGCCACAGGTCCCTTTCAAGCAGGAGAAGGATTCCTTACGTTGCTACCGGATACGCACAGGACTCTCCACCCGAAAAAGAAGTCGCCTTTACGGCGGTCAAGCCCAAGACCGACATCACTTCGTCGTCTTAGACAGCAGGCCGTCAAAGAGTTGCTCGGGCGGCGAGAGAGAGAGAGAGAGAGAGAGAGGCCGTGGGAGGATGGCCGTAGTTCCCTCGCTGGCAGTGCCCCTGAGCGTAGCAGAAGCACTGGGTACACGTGTGTCGAGTCGAGCAATCTTTGTGTGGGCATCTAATCTGCCTCCAACAAGCGTTTCTTTGTTCTACCCTCTTCAGAAACTTGCCTAGCCTGGCAACTTAAACGGCACTATCTGCAGCCATCCGTGAGGTTGCTTTCTGTCAAAAGTATCTTATGTATTCTCCAGGCAATCCTGGTCCCTGTTTGGGCTCTCCACTGCAGAGTGTATTTGCTGTGCCAAACTCATTTGTTGTCTGCGGCGCCAGATCCGCTGCGTCATGCGGTCGCCTGTGATCGCCCCTTTCGGGCCAGCGCCTGGACTGGTGGAATCCAATGAAACCTGCCTTACCTCGATGCCGTCCTGGTATACACCGATCGTCTTGATACATCTCGTACCGCCTGGTGTTGTCCCATCGGCCATGTCACGGAGTCGACAGTATCGTTTGGCGAGCTGGAAGTGTCCTCTGCTTCCGAAACGCTCCGTGGACGACGCCACTCGACCGGCCAGTAGCTGCCTCCCTCCAGTCCGTTTTAACCCGGTTCGGCCGCATTTCGTCTTAGCTAGCTAGATGACCCTGGACCGTATCGACCCCTTCACCTTGCCCTCGCCCTGCCCCGTCACCTATCACTTCGTGGCTCTGAACTCGATCTTCCCAAGTAGCGGTGGGCGTACACAAACGGGCATCTCTTCTCTCACAGGTCGATTCCAAGACATCTTCAACAAAGAAAGCTGCACCGAATACTACGGTCATCAAGGGAGCAGCGGACACCGCCAAGTGCTCTGCAGGTCGTTGCATGACTGGGCACAGTCAAGGAAGAAAGCAATCTCGGGCCCCTTGTGCCATCATCGGCTCGTCGTCTCGCGAGGGCGTACTTCAGCTGTCAAACTGTTTGCCAAGTTCAAAAAGGACTTGGTTTCCTCTTCCCCCCTGCCCTGCCTATGCAAGCGCTGTCTTGAGTCCGTCCACCCAACCCATCATCCAACCCTTCGTAGATAGACAGACAGACGGACGGCCGTCCACTACTCTGCCTGCATCAGTACTACGTCCATATTCGAGACATCCCCCCACAACTGTTCACCGCCATGTTATCTCTGGCCTCTCTTCTTAACCCTGCCCCTCCAGGGCCACCAATCAACCGATTTCCCCCAAGCCCAGCCTCGTCTTCTCCTACAACGTCTCTGCCGGATGATTCGACGTTTCGAGAGAGGCCTGTGATGCAGAAACACAAGATGGCGAAAGACGCGGCAGTTTTCACCAAGAATAAGCCCAAAGGGGTTGTCAACTTTTATCCCCACGAGAGGCTAAGCGAGACTGCGCTCCGCCAGGTCCGGAAGTTCAATGTTTGGCCCCTCGGCAAGATACAGGAATATTGCCGCCACATCCCTTACAACAGCGAAAAGAAGGATTTCTACGAAAAGACAAGCCGAGAAAGCTTCGAAGGTAATATATTACGCATAAGTCCGAGGCCCGAGAGCCGACCGTTGTTGACCCAATCACAGTCTTTCAGTACATTTACCGGGTACCCGGAGATGACACCGAGTATATTGTCATGTGGGATTACAATGTCGGCCTCGTCCGCATGACTCCTTTCTTCAAGTGTTGTAAATATCCCAAGGTCTGCCGCCCCTTAATTCGAAGAATCCGATTCTTACTGAGTAAGCTCTACAGACAACGCCAGCCAAGATGCTGAATTCCAACCCCGGTCTCAAAGAGATCACCCACAGCATCACTGGGGGTGCAATCATGGCCCAGGGTACGTTATCTCCAGCTCGCTGTGCGGTGGCTAGATGGCTAACAGGTGTGCTCAAGGGTACTGGATGCCGTTCCAGTGTGCCAGAGCCGTTTGCGCTACCTTCTGCTACAACATCGCCGGGGCCCTGATCCCTATATTTGGGCCCGAGTTTCCTTCGCACTGCATAGCTACGGATGCCCCAGAATATGGTCGCATGGTCATCGATGCCTCAGTCATAATGCAATCCACTAGGGAAGCAGAGCATTTCCGTAGACTGTACAACAACATCGTCACCTCGGCCGCGAGCGTCAGCCCCAAGCGAGACCAACGGGTGTTCCGAAGCCCCTATGACGACTCTAGGAATCATCCTCGCCATCGTGTCCGAAAGGCGTACATCACCACCGGCTGCGACAGCCCGTACACCACAGACACTGACGGAGACATATCCCCTACGACAGAACGCAACAACATCAGCCACGACCGTTTCCACTACTCGCCAATACCTGCCGTCGCGCCTCTTCGTCCGAGCAGCGGCTGGACACCGGCGAACGTCCTATCGCACTATGATACGCCTGGTCCGAATCCCTGGCTAAGCGCCGTCCCGCGCTTCACCACCACTGTTCACCTAGCCCCTTACCCGTCGCCGCAACCACAACTACAATCAAAACCACAGCCCCAGCCACATCCACACCCGCATTCACATTCACATTCGCATCCGCATCCGCATCCGCATCCACAACCGCACCAACGCTCGCGTCAACACCCTCAACCTCACCCTCACCCTCATCCTCACCCGCACTCACACGTTGACGTACACACGCATCCGCACACGCACCTGCAGCTATGGCGGGGAGGAAAGAGATCAGCCGACCACATCGACGCGGACTACGAATACGACGGGGGCGAGAGCCAGACGACGACGGAGCCCAACACCGCGGCCACCAGTCCCCTGGCGGAGGACAGGCCGAGAGCCGAGGTCCCGGGCGCGGACAAGAACGCGGCGCTGCTGCTGATGAACCTGAGCTTTAGAGACGCGCGGGGGAAGGGCAAGACGAAAGAGCCCGCTACGGAGACGACGGCGGCGGCCGCGGCGTCAACGGCAGCGTCGGACACGAATACCCCCCGCAACGGAACTTTTCCGAGAATCAAGAGAGTGAGGGCGAATTCAATGTAGCAGCCAGCAGTTGAGGACAACTGGAATGTTCGGGGATAGTGTGTGGACTGGGCCTACTAAATTATTCTAATGGCTTGTCTAGCTAGACAATTCTGCTTCTCTACGCATCTCATCACTTAACGGCATGATGCTTGAACGCTGGGCGTATGGGTATTAGTCGTGCTGGCGCGCGGGATTAGGCATGTGACGCCTGCGGAATAGCCACAGAAAGTCGCTACTACATCTGTTGCTTATCATGTCAGATTACCGAAGACGAATGATGAATGTAGTGATTGTAAAAAACATCCATAATTTTGATTTTTCCATGCAGTGACCTATTAAACGATCCCTACCACTAACCCCCGCCCTTCTCCGCGGCCTTCTTCGTCTTGAACTCCTCGACCCACGCGGCCGCCTTGGCCCTCGGCAGCACGAAGAGGCGGACGACCTCGTCGACGACCTCGACCTTGCCCGACGACAGCATCTTCAGCAGCGGGACCTTCTTCCCGACCTTGACCAGCCCGCCCGCCAGCGTCTCCATGTAGCACTCGACGCCGCCGGGCGTGTACTCGCCGGCGCGGTCCCACGGCGGCGGGAAGACGTAGGCCAGGTGGTCGGCGAGGCAGTCGGTCTCGTTGAAGGCCTTGATGAAGTCCGACTCGAGGTGCGCCGGGTACAGCAGCACGGCGGGGAAGCTCAGCGTGCTGCGCGGGTCGTCCGGGTCCGGCACGAGCCGCAGGCCGGCGTCCTCCATCTCGGGCGGCTGCGCCGTCGCGCGCGCGCGGATGTCGCGCGCCTTCAGCGCCGCGCGCACGAGCAGCGCGCGCCGCTTCTCGCGCGCCAGCCTCTCGCTCTCCGTCTCCGCCCCCCGCCGCGCCGCGGCCTCCTCGCTCCGCCGCACGATGTCCCGCGCCACCGCCCGCAGCGGCCCGTTGGCCCCGTCGAGCGCCAGCCCCCGCGCGCACGCGTCGTCGGCCTCGGCGATCCGCCCCACGGCCAGGAACGCCCGCGCCGACCGGTAGTACGCCTTGAGGTTCCGGTCGTCGAGCCGCAGCGCCGCCGCGCAGTCGAGCCAGCAGCTGCGGTAGTTGCGCAGCTCGAGGTGGCAGGCGGCGCGGTTGACGTAGAGGGACTCGAGCAGGGGTTTCTGGGCGGCGACGTCTTCCTCGTCGTCATCGGCGGCGGCGGCAGCGGTCGTCTCCTTGGGGTCGCTGGCGCTGCCATTCGGGGGCTCCCCCTTCTCCTTCTCCTTCTCCTTCTCTTTCTCCTTCTCTTTCTCCTTCCCCTTGCCCGCCTCGGCCCGCTTGCGCTCCTCGGCCACGAGTACTAGTACGCCCTTGGTGTAGAACTCCTTGGCGTCGGCCCAGCGGCGCTCGCGGAAGCACTCGTTGCCGCGCTCCTTGAAGTCGGAGGCGACCTCGCGCGGCGTGCCCTCGTACGCGAGCGCCTTCAGCGCCTCCGTGTCGTCGTTCTCCTCCAGCTCCGTCATGAAGAACGGCGTCTTCTTCAGCTCCGCCGCCACCTCGTCCACCGTCTTCTTGCCCGGCATATCCCGCCAGGGCGAGAGCTCCGGGAACGGCGCTCCGGGGAAGGGTGATGGCGCATTGCCTTGCCGCGGTTGTGAGCTCTCCTCTTGCGACGGCTGCGCGCTCTCCTCCTGTGACTGGGCGGATTGGGATTGCGAGAGCTTAAGGCGCTCGGCGACCTCGTCGCTAATTTCTTCAAGGTGCATCCTCTGATTGCGTCAACGAGAATTTGGTAGTTTTTACTAGTGATTATCGGAGCGAATTTCCAGTCGGATAATCCCGGCCCGTAGCAAGAAGATGGATGTTATCAGCAACATGAAATTTTACCTCATGTGGGAAGTCTGGCAGCATTTGTGATTTGATTACCTTGAAAGTACTATTACGTAGAAATATGCCAATATCGAGTATGGGGAATAATTAGGTGGGTCTCTATTCACATACCAGAAGCACATATGCCTGTAGATTGCTGCATTCACACCACTTGACCCATCATGGGGAGCAACTGGTGCATGGCTCCCGACATCTTCTTTGGAGCCAATACTCACAAAGTTTCATGATGGATTCTCATAGTAGGATTAGCGTAGGTTCGCGATTTATTCACAATTGGGGAAAGATGAATGATAAAGTTCATGGAAGATGATCACTTTGTAGCATAGCATATTATTCAGGGGATGGGGGACGGGTACGTTCATAGAAAAGCAGCACCCTTTATGGTTGATGTATGACCTTGTCTATGCCTAAACCAGAAGCCACTGTAAACACGTCTATGCCACAACACCGTTGGCCTCGGCTTCCTTCTCAGCCTCGTCCGCCGGCGCCGCAGACTTGGCCCCATTGACCGCGGCGAGCGATTTGCCCAGCGCCTCCAAGAACCTGGTGACCTCGCTCTCCGTCCCGACGGTGATCCGCAGGCACCCGAGACAGCCGTGCTCCTTGCCGCGGAACCGCACCACGACGCCCTTGTTCTCCGCCAGCATCTCGTACACGGCCAGCGCCGTGGCGTTGTCCGGCCGGCCCTCGGCGTTGAGCATCTCGAACAGGAGGAAGTTGCTGGCGGTGCCGCCGCGCAGGCGGCCGACGCCCGGGATCCGGGGCAGCTCGCGGAGCAGGCGGTCGCGCTGGGCGACGATCTTGGTGCGGTTCGCGCGCATGGCCGCGAGCCCCGCGCCGGGGGACACGGCGTGCGCGGCCAGCGCGCTGGTCGGGCTCGAGACGTTGTAGGGGGCCTTGAGGCTGTTGAGCAGGCGGGCGACGGCGGGGGAGGCGAAGGCGGCGCCGAGCCGGATCCCCGCCATGCCGAACGCCTTGGACAGCGTCTGCATGACGACGAGGTTCGGCCACTCGGCGACCCACTCGGCCAGCGACGCGCCGTCGGGCGCGAAGTCGACGTACGCCTCGTCGAGCACCACGACGCCGTTCCACGCCGGGTGCTCGAGCACCGCGCGCACGTCCTCCTTGGCCAGCAGCGCGCCCGTCGGGTTGCCCGGCGAGCACAGGTAGACGAGCTTGACGTCGGGCTCGGCCGAGAGCGCGGCGCGGACGGCGCCGGCGTCGAGCCCGAAGTCGGGCGCCGGCCGCAGCGGCACCTTCACCAGCCCCACGTCGTTGACCTGCGCCGAGACCGAGTACATGCCGTAGGTCGGCGGGCAGACGAGGATGCGGTCGCGCCCGGGCGCGCAGAAGCAGCGCAGCAGCGCGTCGATGGCCTCGTCGCTGCCGACGCCGACGAACAGGTTGTCCGGCGTGATGGCCTTGGCCGTGTGGTGGTGCGTGTTACGCAGGTCGCAGAGCAGCTGCTTCAGCTCCCGCTGGTGCGGGTCGGGGTACCTGTGCAGGCCGAGGAGATCCATCTGGGGGCCGCCGGACGCTGTTGACGCCATTGACGCCGCCGATGCGGCGGCGGCCGTCAATGACGGTCCGTAGGCGTTCTCATTGGCATCCAAGAGAATGTTTGTGCCGTCGTCCTTGTAGTCACTGCGAAGAACGTCAGTCAGTTGGACAGGGTGAAAATTATATGTGTGAGTTAATGCGTCAGTCTTACTCTCGTGCGCAACGATACGGCTCCAGAGCTAGTATGTTGGCCCGGGCACATGTCTCGAGGTTAAAAGGCGACATGATTAACCAGCTCACCTTCCTGTCTGCCGACTGACGAGACCAGAACCTGAAGCTATACACGCCCTTCTATGTGATCTTTCTCATATAAAGAATCAATCTCCAAGTGAGTTATTCCAAGCGGCCAACTGAGTCAGAGCGTATACATGGGTATCGTTGTGTACCTATTGGTTGTAGTCCATATCGCATGCGGAGGCTGATCGGAGGGGCTTGGGAAAACTTCAATTGACACATCAGGTGGGGCAATGATACCGTTTAGATGCATATTCATATTAGGCAGTTTAAGCCATTCCTTGTACTGATTGACTCATCTTCGGTGGACATGCATATGAGCAGACAATATTGGATATCTCTATTGAAGAAGAAACCAACCGGAAGATATAGGCCCTTGGCAGATTATATTTCGACTTTTCGGTCTGGAAACTATGCACACAGTCTCTCCACTGATCCATTGACGGAAAATATGTACTCAATGACAGGAATTATCATACCCCTCAAATATGCATATGAAGCAATGGATATCCACGCTGCTTTACCAGGGAACCTACCCAGACGCCAATCCCCATTCCATGCCTGTAACTACCTATCTTAAGAAGACCGGACGCCGTGCTGCCAAGAGCCATCGTCATCCAGAATACTTACTGATCATTCGTTCTGGGCACCGGAAATGCGATTTAGGTGGGAATTGTCGGTGGTTTGCTTGAGCCCTTCACGTGCTTGATCTCGCCAGCTTTGAATGGGGGCGTCGCCTTCTGGCTCAGGAGACCTTGCACAGCCTCGAGCGCCGACATCTGCTGACCCAACCCTACAACGCCATCAAACCCGTCAACATACCACTTCTGCCCGCATTCCGTGTCCTTGTTTCCGCCAGAACAGGCCTTGGCGGCTGCCACTGCTGTTGTGTTCAACAGCTTCTGGATCTTGAGGAGTGTCGAGGGCATCATCCTCGACGTCCCCCACATGAACCGTGAAAGGTAGCCCTCTGAAATATTCAGAATTAGTGATCACTTCCCTTAAACAGTTATGGTTAAACAGTTATAGGTGTTACAAATCATGCCTCAGGGGCAATATGCTCACACAGATCTCTACCTCCACCCAGGGGGGAGGGAGGTGGTACCGTGAGATGGAGACGGGCAGGGCAATAAAGAGCTCTGGGGTATACTTACTGAATGATTTCTCGTTGGTATCGCAATCTTCAGATGTCTCGCATGAACGCTCGAACATTATGTCCGTCGCGTTCTCGAAGGGGCTGAAATATCTGCTTGACGTTGTGCTTGCCGATTCCAGAAACCCTTTTGTGCGATCGCCCCACGTCTTGTCGCCATTGGTGTAGTTGTAGAGGACGGCGGCACCGTACATGTAGATCCCCTGCGTATAGGAAAAGGTTTTATTGCCCCTTGATGCCAGGCTACAATTCTGCGTAGAGTCCGCACCGTCATACACGTTATAGCCAGAGTCAATGAAACCGACAGCTTCAGACCAGTCGTAGATCTTCTCGGCCCATTTGAGGTATGTGTCGTTGCCCGTCGCCCGGGCAAGGCGTGCCGATAACTGGAAAAAGCCGCCGTTGGAGACGCTGTTCTTGTAGTTCATGCTATTCGGGTTCGACGCGAAGATCTGCCAGGCGAGTCCGCCTCCGCAACTGGAATCGTTCCACCTCGGTACCATTGTGTTCCAGGCATTGGCGGCGATGTCAAGCCAGGGGGGGATATTATTGTCAGGTTGGGGGAAATTCTGCTCTGCAGCACTAAGAATGGAAAAAGCCCAAAAGGCTTGGTCGTCGTTTCCCTCTGAACCATAGTGTACAGGTACCATCAAGTCGAACTTTGGACCGGCTTGCGAAAGTAGCGCCTGGGTAATGACCTCGTCGTAGCTCGGATCGCCCGTGTAATGGGAGTAGTCTAGCATAGCGCCCCAGGCAGCTCCAGCTTGCCACCAGTCTACATAGCCTCAAGTCAGAAGTGGTTGGCTTGAGCAGGACGGGGTAACCTTACAATGCGGTTCAGGGAAGACGGCAATGGTCTAGGGAGCAACACGTCAGTTAGGGCACGCAAGGCCAGGCAGCACATACACGGCATCCCATACCTCTGGCGTGTTGGTCACATTTCCGGAGTAATATGACATGGTGCCATGGGCAATGGTGCTGGCAACACTCCGAATCGATGCTATGCGCTGGTCAGTATCAATTGCTTGAAGCCAGGCAAAGGGTCCCGTATTCACGTACTTGGGTCGTTGATGTCGATGTCTTTCGGCGCTATGAAGTTTGCCGCCAGCGCAGCAGCAGGATGAACAGATTTCATATACATGTTCGGCCTGCTTCGCGAAAGAAACACAGTCGCGCAACGATCCTGGTACCAGAATATGGCAGATTAGAACCCCGTGTCGCTTCTTTGTACACACTTATCCCCCATCCAGAAGGAAACGAACGTCTCGAAAAATGTAGTGGTCTCGGCGAGGCGAAAGAAGCGAACTGAATACAGTACTTGCTGTAGAGAAATTGTTGGTGGTCGCGAGATTGGTATTTGTTCAGGCGTGCCGAGTAACGGGCGTCAATAGCAGGTGAAACAATGGTGATCTACCTACAACGATTGTCTAAACCGACCAGCAGGAAATAGAAGAGTTGGACGCAAAGGAAAGGATTGGCGAAAATGAATGACACGGAACATAACAGAAAGAAGAAAGAATGGATAGCTTGGGTGGAGGGTGTTTGCAAGGCGCTATTGTGAGAAGGACAAACTGATTTTATTACTGAATCACAGCCAACGTCGATGGTCCCCCTGCACTACGCAGACAAATGACAACATATGTTCTCCGTACGTGGGCAAAAACTGATGACCTGTTGGTGTGTCATACATGTATCCTACAATTTAATTCCTACTTCATCACAGGCTGATCTGGAGACGCTGCAAGCCACCACCGTATGCTGTAAGGTAGTGAGTGCATCTTGATAGGCTTTTTCTGCCCACCGCGATGCAAAGGCGGTTGGGGTTTGACAGGGCGGGGGAAGGTCTCAAACCCTACATACTCTACCGATATTCTGACCGGTATTATGAGCTGGACTGGCCTGCGCCGTTTACTATCTGCCCCAAAGCGTCACGCCGGCGTCGTTGGTGAAGAATTTTGTTAAAGAATCGAGGAGGTTGCTTGTTGAAGACTTAACCCCGCAAAAGCCCCAGATCGTCCGGCGGATCTTCAGGGGTCAGTCAGCCCTGCCAGCGATCTCGAACCGCGGCGGATCTACGAAATAGGGGCGACTCAAAACAATTGATTGGCTGTGATTTACAGCAGCTCAGTGGCGCCAAGGTGCATGAAGCGCTGGAACTGTGCCGCAAAAGCTTGTCAGCTTCCTGCATTAGGGGGCTGCCGTTACCTACAGTACGTAGTATTAGGCTAGGTACACAGTAGGAGGTGGGTTTTCCAGTTATCCCGAATAATCCTCGCCCGCTTACCTCGTAAACGGAGGTGGAGGAATACAAGTAGCCTTCCGCTGCCCCCAAGGCGACACGGTATTTCAGCTTCGATTTATCAGCCCATGTGACTACACTCAATTTCAGACCAGAATTCCCCTGCACTATTCGCTGTCGGTCTTACAAAGGAGCCTGGCCATTTTAACCCAGATCTGGTGTTGGTCACTAGGTAAAGGGCGAGCTTATTACTTCCACCAGCTTCCGAAAGCTACGTGATCCAGGTATTAAATGATCAATTTGAATCCATACTACCTAGTCGGGACACTTTTTTGTGTTACTTTTTCGTGGCATGGAAATCCACGGCCATATCATAGTCATAATCATCCTTCAGGGGTTATGCTTGCGGACTCCACCGCTGCTCACTCAACCCCTATTCGCTGGACAAACTACATACACCAGCCAGATCTTCGTAGGTATGCCTCCACTGGCATATACGAATCCTAAACATCAGCTAGTGTTCATTGTGCACCCTCAATATGCATCATGTAAGATAGGAAATCACTAGAGTCACTACATAGCTGATCTGGACCTTTTTCTGCTTTTCAGCTCGAGCTTGGCGCCAGGGAGAGTCCTGGTGGGCCCACTATCCATGGCACCTTTTACCATTATCCCATCGCTATCAGGCCATACAACGCTGGCAATTTTCCATGCCAGTGTCACTGGGTTGTATTTGAGTGCTCAAACCAGACTAGAGGATTACTTCGGCTATGCACTGCAACTCCTTCGACATTAATAGCTCTCGGAATCGCGAGAAAGCGGTCACCATGCCTTGCGTCTGGGTTCGTTCAAATAGCGAGTCCCTGCTCCTTCAGCCTTACACAGAACGATAGACTGATCCACCCTGCCACGCGATAACTGCCGAGGACGGTATACCTCCACTATGGAATGCGCCAGGTGCCCGGCTGCCTACGGCCTCATCACGTTGCTCGTCACATCTGTCGTGACAGCCACGACCTGCTACCGCCCGGATGGAAGCGCCGTGGACGAAACGTACCGACCATGTAATACGACTGCCGACTTCAGTATGTGTTGTCACACCGGTGTCACCCTGACAAACGGGGACCCCTATAACGGCGGCGACGCTTGTGGTAGCGAGGCATCGTATGGGCTCTGCGGGATCACTGGTACACAAATTTGGCGTGAAAGCTGTACAGATCCGACGTGGAAGTCGCCGGCGTGTCTGAAGCTCTGTGTGGACGGACAGTGTGCGTCGCCCTGATCTTGAATGTTAAACAGGAAATGGCGTGTTGACTCCTCTCTACCCAGACTCGGACGATGATGCAGAGATCACATCCTGTGCTGACGGTAGCTATTGCTGTGGGAAGGCCAATAAGGATTGTTGCGCGCAGAGGAAGGGGATGTTTATAGTCAATAACAAAGTGACTTCGTCGCTTCCGTCTGAGGCGACAGCATCGGCTTCGTCAACCTCGTCGAGTCAGACATCTACATCGACGTCGATGGAGTCGGCTGCTTCCACGACATCAAGCAGTACCAGCGCATCGTCTTCGACAACGCCGGAATCGACCTCGATCGCAGCCCAGAGCAGCGGGCTTTCAGGGGGGGCAGTTGCTGGAATAAGTGTCGCAGGGACACTGGTTGGAGTTGGAGTCATTGTGGGCGCCGCCTACATGGGCTGGAAGCGTGGAATGAGGTCGAAAACAGACGGAGAAGCATTGCCAACTGGTGCTTTGCCGTCACACTACGCATCTGGACAGCCAAGTCCCTCGCATGTTGATGGATCTCTACACGGGACATCAGAACTTGACGCAGTGTCGCAGCCACAGGAACTCCCTTCGGGGCCATTAGAGGTGGCCGAGCTACCAGCACAGAAATATTATTACCGGTGAGTATGAAGTCGTTAGACTTGGGTAGGGCCATGTATTCGAACGAGTCATGTGAGATTGTTCCCCTGATTGCAAGGGCTCCCGTGACATGACATATGTAATTAAAATAATTAACATTAAGTCACTTTTGACTACTTGATTAAGTCACACTGTCGAGCTACTCGTGGACTATAAGGGACTGTTAAGCAGGCCATTGGAGCTGCTAACGAAGCACGAGTTTCAAACCTCCTTTACTGGACCCTTAAAGTAACTCTTAGCTCGCGCAGTATACCAGAAGATACTGAAAAGCACGACAATGCCAAAAACCAAGACACTCCAATTGAATAAGTCGGGAGTGGGCGCTGCGGTTTGAGGCCAAAATGACCAAAAGAGCAGAAACGTGGTATACAAAATAGCGAAGATGTTGTTGATGGTGCCTAGCGGCTCCGGCACCCTCCATGGACCCCAGCTGAGGCCAGAGAACTGCTCATCTGGGCCGACTTCGTGAGGTCGAAAATAGCCGGTAGAACGACGCCAAAGGAGCAGGCTGCAAACAAGGAAGTAGGATGAGTATAGTGCGGCCACGATGAGTGAAAGTAACGCGGATAGCGCGACGTCGGAGCCGAGGGCGATCAATGACAGGAGAATCGTAACGCTCAGTGTCGCGAAGATGGAGTATAGTGGCAGCGAGGAGTTGCGTGTAAGCTATATCCTGTATTAGGCAGCATGTACGATGAACACTGGCGCTATAGGCTTGCTTTACCTTGACCAAGTGCTTGCTAAACGGTAATCCCTTGTCTCGTGCGAACGACCAAAACATCCGGGACGATGTAGCGTACACTCCAACGCTACTAGCGATTCCTAATATGAGTATAATACTAGCCATAGCACATGCACCTATGTTTTGCTTTTTCTCAGTATACGAACTATCGATATCAGGAGAAGGGAGGTTCAAGTACCTACCTGCAGTTGACTTTACAGATGACTGAAATACCTGGAGAAAGGGGTAAAACATGGTATCTGCCGCGGCGACTGCTGCATCCATGTCAGTAAGACAGAAGAGTAGAGCAATGACCATGGAGAAGGCCAAGCTGCCGTTGATGAAGATGGTGTAAATGAGCGCTCGGGGGACGACGGTGGCAGCCGACTGTATTTCTTCGGACATGTGAACGGCACAGTCGGCGCCCACCAGGGTAGTAGCAATGGACGGGATGCCGACCATGAAGGCCAATGCCTCCGTAGGCCAGCCTCCGTTATTGTAGATGGTGCCGAAAACAGCCTTTGCGTCGTTGTGAGGTGCGAAGTAAACCAAAGGGACCAGTACCCCGAAGAACCCAACGAGGTGAAATAGCAACATCAAGCCCTCGAATCTGGCTAAATGGCGGCCCGTGAAGTTAACGGCGCAAGCAAACAAGGCCGCGGCCCACATTATCAGCACCGTGTGCCAGGGGACTGGTATGTAGGTAGGTCTTGCCAACACGATGATGCCCTGGAGTGTAGTCGCGACCAGGTAACTGGTTGTGATAGCGGTGGCTTGCCATGCGAGGGTCGTCAGCCAGCCGGTAAGGTACGACAGGAAATTAGCACACGGCCTCGGTGCCATGATCGCGATCCAGTGATACTGCCCGCCGGCAGTGGGGGCAACTGAGGCCAGCTCAGCCATGACAACGTAGACCGAAGTGATTCCTACCCAGCTGATGAGGAACGACCATACAACGGCCGCTGGGCCTGCGGTGAGGAGACTCGGGACAGAAGACACCAGAACACCCTCCCAGGTACACAGCGATGAGCAGGAGAGTCCAAGGATAGACATGAACCCGAAGCTGCGGTTGAGCAACGGACGCTTGCCTAAACGTCGAAGAACCGCATCATCAGAGTCAAGACGACCTCTGGAGTGGCTTGGCGAGGGAACATCCCCGTCCGACGGAGAAGAAACACGAAGTTCGACGTCGTCTTTTGGCATGGCGGCCACAGTTTATGGTGAAGTGTCTATCAGATGTAATCGACGGCAATAATGGGTTGTGAAGGAGAGAACTTCTGCGGAAAGAGGAGAGAACTCTCGACGAAGCGGGCTGGGGATAGGGGTGGAGGGACAAGAGGTTACGGCGAGTCTTCGCCAGAAACGCAGGTCAGATAGACACCTGTTTAAACTTCAATACGGAGATTGTATATGTTGCGATAGTAAGGATGATGGCGCTGTCTAATGTACGAAATAGACTTGACTGGGAAAGTAATAGGTAGTACAGGACGCCGACCTGAACCGAAAGCACTGGAACCCTTATCTCCTCGTTTGCATCCAAGATGCACACTTCCAAGGGGTTTTACTCCTCCGAGGACGTCCTAAGGCATGCGGTGCATCGCTGGACATCAAGGACAGAATGTAACGTAAGGCTTCAATGGTTCTCCCGTATAAAGTAAGGGTAAGGCTGCGGACCACGCTAGACATGCGTGGGGGTTAGACGCCACAGTAGTGCATTCGTGAGATCCTATCAGAGGATGAAGGTTGAACCAACATGTTGGTTGCTCTATTAATCATAACCGCATGGGGCATACAAGAGACCAACGCTTGTGATATAATCCAGGGTTAAAATGATAAGATACGTCTGCCTCCTCGTTGTTGTTGTGTAGTGTGTTCGTGACAAAATCCTTCTGAATTCTTACGTAGATATTGGCATCCAGACTGGAATTCACAACGTTGCTTCATTACACTGGCGTTCTTAAGCTGTATTGAGCGGTCCTCATCGGAAGGCAAATGTAACCGACATACTGATGCGATGAAAAGTAGTAATAAAAGGAATGCCCGCGGACAAATTGCCGCCCACAATGTTCAGAAGCTGTTGAGTCCGTCTGTAAACTGTCATAAATTGATCATGCCTACCTTCCAGACATTGACTTGGCCTATTCAGCATGCTGACACTCTCTCTCCGCGCTCCTGGAGATGCGGTTGATGTAGGGATCATGTCGGGGGGCGTGGCGGCCGCAGACGTGAATCTGAACCCGATACTTCAAATGATGACATGGCTGCTTCTTGCTATCGCTTCTCTAATGCTTGGCTTTCGTCAACTGACGAGGTTCTATATTAAGGTCGGCAAACCGTTTGGTTGGGAGGATATCTTCATTATCACATCCTACGTTCGTACGCTCTATTATCCATCTGTTCAACACATATTGTTACATAGATACGTTTACAAGATTTCACTAACGTACGAGCCTGCAGTTGGTTGGACTTGGAGAGTCTGTGATTGTGCTCCTACCCCAGAGCGCTGTTTTTGGGAAGGATATCGTTGGTATATCTGCGGAGGAGCTACGTTCCGCCCGCAAGGTCCGCCTCTCACTACGTTTGAGAAGGCATGATATAGAGCTAATATTCTCGATATAGACAGGATATGCCCGGGACCTCTTGTTCATCCTGTGTCTTGGATTCTCCAAGATGTCCGTCTACATCAGTCTTCTCGCCTTATCACCGAACCCTATCCACCGCTATATGACGCATACTCTAGGGTTCTTTGCTTCGGCGTGGGTAGTAACGTCTTTTCTGGGATCAGCTTTCCAATGCGGCACGCGTGGTCCCTGGGAAAGTGACGGTTCAGTGCAGTGTAGTGACCAGGTAAGGTGGACCGTTGCCTCATTTGTTAACTGAGTCAGGTAGACTAAAGAGAAACAGCATAGCTTCCTCAACTACGTAGCGGTTACCAATATTCTTACCGATGCAGCACTCGTGGCCATCCCAATTGCGATAGTATATCCACTGAATATGGCCTTACGTTTGCGAATGACTGTTATATCATTTTATATGACACGTGTATTGTAAGTCGCTTCGGAATACCACTCTATGGGCTGATATCGACTAACACGAGGAATAAGTGTGATTGCTCCCACAGTCTGTCAATTGATATACCTCCCAAGCCTCTTAGAACCCAATTTTACCCTTCATTCATTCCCCTACTACGTCTCTATGCAGTTTGTCCAGTTCACCAGCATAGCAACCTCGTGTGCTGTCTACTTCTGGCCATTGCTTCGATCGTTGCAGAGTGGAGTTAGGTTGGCCAACAGCAACTTAAGAGACTCGGTTCAAAACCCTCTATACGCACTTTCTGGACCGACTCCGCCGAAATCGAAGTCCGACGCAGCGACGCTGGATTCCCAGACACATCATCCAAGGACACACGTCGAGATAACCACGGATGTTAACGTACATATTATCAGAGAGGAGAAAAGCTGATTACTGTAGCGGAGAGGGCAACTTTTCTTAGGAGCAGATGTAAGCGTTGCGGGGAAGGGGTGAGTCTGTCGTCGTCACTACACCGGTGGACGGGGACGAGAGCACTGGAAATGGTAGATAGTTGCTTCTGTATAATATTCACATAGCAGTACGACCCCAGATATCTAGGCAATTCATAATATCATGGAGGGGTATCAGAATTATAGGCACCTTGACCATTAATTATTTGGGTTGTCTAGTCACGCTGCGACCGATGACAAGGTAAGGTAGTATTACTTTCCCGTCGGGCTTCCAAATAGGTGGTAGAAGAAAAAGTAGACCCAAGCGTCGCTATTGAATTATCGTTTGATATATTGGAAGATGTAGTTTGTCGGTTAGGGGATCTGACAGTCTAGAGAGTATCATGTTTCAGTTGCACATGCATGAGTCGAGGCCATTCCACACTTTACTACTAGTTACTGACTTGGCACCTCAGAGCCAGACAGCGCTTGGAGACGGTTGACGCGGGAATTTAGCGCGATCACATTCTAGGTATGTGAACTTATCTTTCTACCCATGTCTAGCTCCGACCAGGGCGTTCGGATTTGTCCCAAGAACTGCGCGAATAGCCTTGCCGACAGGAACCCAAAGTGCGCTCCCCAGCGCGTGCAGCTAACCAGTGCGGCGTTGTGCTCTAAGAATACACCTAGTCCTGCGCAGCAGGCTGTGCTGTGATTAGGGGGCCGTCACCACTTCTACTGCTACCTACTCGCCGCTTGTTGGTTGTTGGTTGTTGAAATAAGTTACTATGCAGGACGAAGGATCGATGCGTCAACCTTTTTGGACAATTGATCGGCATGGGGGGGTGGGAGAACATCTACATGTCGTTGTAATGCGGCTCTCATCCAATCCGACCTTTCGTGACACCTGTCTGATCAAACCAGAACAACCCCCCGCTGTGTCTCCGGTATAACAAGTAGGTTATGTGAGAGGAGGCCCAGGACATTAGGCACAAAGGATAGATAGCAAATTGTCTTAAATCTCGCCGGGGAAGTCGAATATCTCCCATCATAACTCCTCTAGTTGCTCCTCTGGTCCTCCTTGCCCATCGATCTGCCTTCCTCCGTCTGCTCTCCTTCGTATGCTCTCCTTGGCTACAGCAAACACATCCAACTAGTCGTAGCTTGTATACAGGTTGCCGCAGGAATTGGAACATGTCGTCCTCGTTTAAGATCACAGAAGGTGAAATTGCTTTTGATGCTCCAGGAACGTCGCAGCCATGCAAGACGTGGTACCAGGTTGTCGGAGACCTCGACGGAACCCCGCCTCTCGTTGCTCTTCACGGTGGTCCAGGTACCGGCCATGAGTATATGTCTCCTCTTACCGACCTGTACCAGAAGCACCGCATCCCGGTCATCTATTATGATCAGATCGGATGCGGTCGCTCTACCCATTTCCCCGAGAAAATGGGGGATGAATCGTTTTGGACGCTCAACTTGTTCATCAAAGAACTAGAGAACCTCATCACTCATTTCAACCTTCATCAGTCCGGCTTTCATATTCTTGGACAAAGCTGGGGCGGCAGTACGTGTGATCAGTTTCATGTCGACCCCCTTATTTCGCCTTTCGTGAAGCTGTGTTGACTCCCGCTCTGGATATGCCTGAAGAAAAAACTGACATGGTACTTTCTAGTGCTGGGAGGCGCATTCGCCTCCCGTCGCCCGCAAGGACTTAAGAAGCTGGTGCTAGCGGGAGCGCCTGCAAGCATGCCTCTCTACGCCGCAGGCTGCCAGCACCTGATCTCTCAGCTTCCGAAAGACGTTCGCGAGGCTTTGGAAGAATGTGTAAGAAACGGTGACTTTCAAAGCCAGAAGTTTGAGGAAGCCAGTGCCGTATTTTACGGACAGCACTTTTGTCGACTCAATCCCATGCCCGAGCCAATCCAGATTGGATTTCAACATCTTAAAGAAGATGCTTCTGCCTATCTAACTCTGTAGGTTTTACAAGCCCCATGAAGAAATATTCGGTAACTAATTCTTCTAAAGGCAAGGGCCGTCGGAGTTCACAATTACCGGCAGTCTCAAAAACTGGGAGGGTTGGAAAGACGCCCATAATATCGAGGCCCCCACTTTGCTCCTGAATGGGAGATACGATGAAACCACAGATTCTGCCATGGAGCCGTGGTTCAATTCTATCCCTAGAGTCAGATGGGTCACTCTGGAGGACGCGTCTCATTTGACGCACTTCGAGGCTCGGGAGCGGTTCATGGAGCTTTGTGGAGCTTTCCTCACCAGCAAATAGCACAAGGTAGACACATGGCGCAGTCCAAAACTATCCTATCACGGCTGGGAAGAGGGTAGGAGGACAAAATTGCTACGGAAGGGTTCATAAGCTGGGTATCGAGTTTAGGTGAAGCTTGACTGAGCATCCCAGTGATTACTTGCAAGGAGAGTAAATTGAGTATGTGTATTTAAGAGATCTTTTCCTAGTGAGGAAATTTATTACTTATATAAACCAGTCGGATTATTGTATTATTATTTTTGGTAGTGGATTTTTTCAAAAATTAGTGGCATTTGTTAATTATAATGTAATATATTTTTTTAATTAAGCTGTTATGTTAAAAAAGTTATTTACGATAATTTATTATATATAATAAAAATAACAAAAAAGATTTTTATGTAAGTTCTTTTTTAAGTAAATAATATAAATAAGTTTTTTTTAATAATTATAATTATTTATTATAATAATAATTAAAATATTTTATAATTAATTTTTTAAATTATTTAAAATTTATTAATAATTTATTAATAATAATAATTATTTTAATTTTTAAATATATATATA